>JAQIWH010000786.1:0-40520 GCA_034695005.1 Cryptops parisi | reverse complement strand
CACAGTGATCACCTAGCTCGCCCCTTGACTGCCTCAAGCTAATTCCGTGTCAGCTAATGTGAAATGGAGTATAATAATAATAACAACAACAACAGTTATAATCAAGTGGAAAATTAATTAATTTATTTTTTAGTTGGTGTTGTTATATTAGACTTTTTTCGAAAATACTATTATTATTCGATGCGGCTTCAAACGTATAACTGATAAACACTTTTGGAGCGTAATGAGATTTCGATATGTCTTTGTGTTTTCAATGTTTTACGAAGCGGCAAAATTGAAATGAATTATCGTTTGTTTGTTTGTGTTTTTATTTATTTATATTTTAACTTTTTATTTTAGTTTTTGTGCGAGTTTAGATGTTTGTTGAGGCAATGATGTGTGAGGGTGCTTTGACTCGTATGGTTAAGAAAAGTTGTGTTTGATGTTTGCCGTTTCAAGTTTGGGTGCTTTTTATCTTTCCAAGTTTTATTGATTTATCGTGTTTTTTTTAAATGATTTTTCTTGGTTTTATGGTTGGAGATATGCTTCGTCATATTTTAGGGTCTAGTTTTTCGAAAAGATGCCAACAAAATTTGGGATTCGTTATCTACAGTACATAAGTGCAAGTTTTTCTCCATTATTCGCGAGAGCCTCTGCTATTTTTCACATGGGTGAAGGTCGCGGATGTTGAAGCCGATATTTGGTGCGCTTTCGAATGGCGCGTCTAATAAGTTTTTTGAAATGTAGAGAAATGTCAAATGTACTGTTTAATTATCTATATCGTTAATAATAAATTAATAAAGTTTTGTTTACACACCCACACACAAGTTTGGGAAGGGGTGAATATATCATGTGTACTTGTGTATGCTGAGCACGTCATCGTTATATGTGAGCAGTAAATTTCAGTATGTCAACTCGGTGCAATCTTTTATGAGATATTGGGTATGCAGACGTTGATGTCACATCATGAGTATCCTCGTTATAACACGAGATTTCGAATAGTTGTCAAATCACAAACGAGTATCCTCGTTATAACGTGGTTGTTTTTTTTTTTATCAACGTGTCTTTTTTCAAGTAACAAAAATTTGTTTTACGATTCGGATACGTTTTTAAAATAACTTATGAGCATCTTCGTCATTGCGCGATTTTCCAAATTTTATATGCATGCATGTGTTTTAGTTTTTTAAAATACTTGTTAAAATGTCGTATCATCGTTTATACACGGTTTTTCAATTTGGGTGTATTTGCTTTTAGTAATCTATCTTCGTTATTGCGCGATTTTTATTAAGGTATTCGTCTTTAAAAACAAAACCAAGCACATTGTTATTACATGGAAGTTTTATTAGAATTCTAAATTGTATGAAATTTTAATTAGAGTTGATTTTTTCTCGCACAAGTGTATCCTCGATTTTACGCTATTTCATTAATTTTTCATTTCTAACAGTGTATCCCCTTTATGACGATTTTTTGAATTAATGTTCACTTTAAAAACCACAAAAAAACTAATAGTAATGTCCTCATTGTTAACACGGAAATTTTCGATTATGGTATCATATTTCGAGTAACAAAATGCATCCCTGTTATGACACGATTTTTGTTTTATTTGGTACAGTTAAGATATCGTATTTCGGCACATCATGTATATTCTAAATCAGTTTAGACATGGTATTTCTCTTTATAAACCCCCATACTTTGCGACACTTTTTTTGTAGACTTTGGAACACGTAAAAACCTCTAAAATGCTGAAATTCAAGAATGTCGTGTTGGTTGAAAAAAAAATTTTTTTTTACGGTTACTGTTGAAATAACTTACTTTGACACCATCCATTTGCAACCAAATCATCATGGACTTCTTCTTGAGGCTCTTTTTCTTCACTTTATTTTTTTCGTTCTATTTTTTTTTTCATCTTTTTTTTTTCTTTCTTGGATGTCAAATCAAAATAAAGATGTTGGTGCACGAAAGGGTGAAATTTTAGTGGCAATTTGCAATTCCGAAAGATGGTGTGGTTTTGCCTCGTCGTCGCCTCGAATGTAATTGAAGCTTGGCATCTGGTTTTTTTTGGTGTTTTTTTTGTGTGTGTAACATGATTTTTTTATCCACATCATTCGTGTCTGATCAGGTACGAGTTTCGTAACACGTTCTCTACATGTTTAGTGGACGTTTCAGCAGGAAATTTATAACTGGCTGTTGTGATAAAGTCATGGAAAGATTTATGCTCGCAAAGTTGATGTTACGTTTTGTGGTTTTCCTTCCATCATAGTCGACTATCATTTCAGCCATTTGGTGGTTTTGTTTCTGATTGGCCGAAATTTTGGTTGGAACCGAATTAAAGTGGAGCGGGTGATTATGACTGTGTTAAGTTGGAATTTGGAGTTTTATTTTTAACCCTATAGTACTATAGTTTGCTGCTAAAATAAGGGTGAATGTTAAATTCTGTTTCATGGATATATTCGAAAAGTTATTATTGTATAATGAAAATGTTGAATTTTAAATCCTGCACCCTGAATAAAAAGGAGAACACAAAAAACCTCACCTTACTGACGAGATGTACAAATCAAACAAAACACTAACGTTTCGCCTTTTTTTTGAAAGGCTTTTTCAAGGACAAAACACAGACAAAAACACACACGAAGGACACAAGCAGCAACAAAAATTAACGACTACAAATTTTGAGTTTGAGATTTTATAGCAATGAAATATTAATTGAAACAACAGAGCAGCTTCCAGTACAGTTGCCGTGTAATGCAGTGTAGTGAATTTCACTGCATTACACGGCAGCTATTATGGTAGCGTTTAAGCACTATTGTTTCTATTTTTGTTGTATTGGATTGTTGGAATTAAATGAGACGACACTGGATTATGACTAAATGGACCATTAGCTACAACTATCTAAATATGACTCATAATTTCCAATATAAAAATGCGATGACTGAGATTTCATCTTAAAGTCGATGGAAATATGACCATTGCGAAGAGCCGAATAAAGGTGCTATTATATCACAAACTCAACATTTTCTTTACAGCAGCTTTTCGAGTATTCCCTTGAAATGGTACGTTTTACTCGCCTTGTATATGTAAAAGTTCTATTTCCTCCTTTCAACGTGATTTGTTTTTATTAGCTACTACTACATAATATACTTGGTTACGTTGCTGTTAACTGTGGCTACACTATAGCTATTTTGTAACTACAACTGTCAAGAGGTATCACTTTGTCAATTTTTCGTTTTGAGATGGAGCCAACAATGTCTGACCGAAAGTCTAGAATTAAATATAATTTCGTTGCCAAAAACAAAAAACAAAAGATTAAAAAAAAAAATACCACTCCCACACAAGAGACAAATTAGCAAGGTTACAAAATAACCCAATCAATCAGTTGTTCGCAAAACTTTATTTAGCCGTGTTTGTCATTAAGGTCACTTAGCGTGCAGAAAGAAAATTTCTGCTATGATAACCTGCTTATGTTTGTGTTGCGTATGTTATTCTGTTATGGTACACATTTAACTGCTTCGTTTTGATAGTTGGTTGGTTTTTGTTTTTTTTTTTATAATCGTTTTTCGAGCTCACTCAATCGCGTTGTTCTTTGATGTGGAAATGAAGACCTGTACTGTTTTCTTTGGCGCTAATGGCAATGGAACTAATATAGAGAAAAGGGAAGTCAATCGACTCTTTGTGTTTGAACCAATAGGGTCGATGGACCGATAGACAGGAGTGAATTTGCGCCAGAATGATTTTCCCTTTTAATTGAATATTCATGAATGAATCGGGATTTAGTTCCGTATCACATACCCTCTAGTTTACAAAAAAAAAATATTGTTTCGTTTTTATTTCATTATGTATATTACCTATAGGTCGTTGCACATTGTAACCCCCAACACATGTTAGGTTTTAGGTTTAAGTTATTTTAATTAAGCTAACTGGTGGACATGCCAATATTCATTATGGTGGGTTTTTATTTTTGTGGCGAGTTGTGGATGTTTGTTTTTTATTTTACTGTATTTATTTATTCTGGACCTGTTGGTCCATACTACTGGCTGATTTATGAGGAGGAGGGATCCCAACTCTCAAAATCTTTTTTTGTTTATTGATTAGTTTAATGCTGTATGGATGTTTTCATGAAAAAAACAAAACAAAAATGGCTAAGTTGTGCATGTTTTTAGTATAAACACACTCATTTGGAGCTTCATTTTTCACGAAAGCAATGTAATTTTTAGACATATTCGTAAAACAAATGTGGAAACTCCTTTCCCCCCTTCCAGAAGTCGGGTCTAATTCGCCACTGGTCCATACTGAAAGCAAAGCTATACATTTTTATAAGCTATACAAAAACATATGAAACAATGTTATGCAAAAACATGTTATGTCCAAAGTTGAACCGAATTTTGGTTGAGTATAAATAGTGTAAATGCATCATTCAAAAATCCGGTTTAATTTTCAACATATGTGAATTTTAGATGTTGTTTTAATTATTATTATTATTATTCGGAAGAATTGTTTTGAGTCGGTTTTGTGTATTTTTATCTCATTTTGGATGATTTCCATGGTTACATTTTACGTGTTCAAATTTGAATCGGATTTTATTTAGCTTGAAATACTGTAATTTGAAATATAAACCAAAAAAAAAATTCGGTTTATATTTGAACCAAAATTTTAGGTGTATCAATTGA
This sequence comes from Cryptops parisi, assembly GCA_034695005.1. Lineage (NCBI taxonomy): Eukaryota > Metazoa > Arthropoda > Chilopoda > Scolopendromorpha > Cryptopidae > Cryptops > Cryptops parisi. Next base: position 35,877 of record JAQIWH010000786.1, on the reverse strand, counting down.
AGTGGATAGTGATTGCGTTTTATTTCATTTTATCTCATAATGATTTTCAAGGATAAGGTACATTTTACGTTTTCAAATTTTGAGCTGGATTTTATTCAGCTAGTCTGTCAAAATAAAAAAATCCGGTCCGATTTTGAACATCCCGTTAAATTGCAGGCATTTTTATTACGCATTTTAAGAAATGATTTGAAGTTCTGGGTGTATGTGTGTCTGGTGGGGGGGGGCGTATTTACATCATCTTTATCCCAATATTTCAAAGGTCACGTTACGGATTCGGCCTCTAAATTATGATTAAATCCTCCATGGGATGCTCTCATTAACTCCGTTAAACTAGTGCATTAACTATTTGAGGATTTCGAGAGTTTTAATATTCCTTACCCCCCCCCCTCCCCCTCTATTGGTGCAGTGGTGAAAAGAGAGCCTTTTATCGTCCTTGGAATTTCAAGCTCCTTATTAGAGATGTAAATTATCCAAACACTATGGCGGCATAATGATCACGGATCAAAGGCCGGTTCATTGTTTTCATTATTTATTTTGTCTTCGAACCAACTAATGATGTTTACCAAAGACTACCGAACAACCTAGGTCGCTTTTCAATACATCTTTTTTTTTTATTACTTTTCTTTTTTAACTTTCAAAAACAAAGTCCTATCCTAACTATGTGTTAAAAGGACTCAAGTTTTCTTTTAGGATGTTTCCAGTTAACAGTATATTGTTGATGGTCCATTAGAATCCATCAAGTGATTAAAAAAAAGGGAACCCTTTCATTGTGTGTGGTGGCCGTATTGGAGTTCACGAAGCGTCACAATGGCTTTGAATATAAAAGAGTGCAATGATGACAGGTGCCATTGGAATGACTTTGATGACGGCATTCTTAGTAAAATGAAATGGATTTTTGAGTTTTAAAGCCAAAGTTTCCTCTAATGGCCGCGCTTTGATTTTAATGTGAAATGGAAAGTAAAGTTGGGCTCATTTTTATCCTTATATAGCTTTAATTTCAGCTTCACTTTCGTGAATAAATTTTTTTATGGTATAGTCTTCTAGTTTTCATAGGCTAGATAGATAATAGGCTTAAGAAACTGCATCCATTAAAATAAATTACTATTTGTTCTGTGCTTAGTGACCTGAAAAGTTGACGTCGATCATAAAATGTTGGTTTTTCTTATTTTTTTTTGTTTGGTTTTTGTTATTATAAAAATATTCCATTTTTTCTTTTAATGTGTTGGAATTGATTCAAGTACTATATAGAAAAACTTTGAACGAAAATTGCTGATAGGGATAGTTCAGTGCCAGTTTGGTTATTAAGCCAAAAAAAAAGTTAGTTGAACGTGTCACTTTATTATTATAATTTCAGGACGCATTAATAGTTTATAACGGTATTAAACTTTATATTTTAAACGAAAGTACGTATAAATCGACGATTTTTATGTACTGTTTACTATTGGGCTTGAGGTTCGTGTTTCCATTTTGTACGATATTTAAACTTCTGTTTATGATGACTGAAAGAATTCGTGTTCTATATCTAAACTTAAGCACTCTATTTAAGCTACAAAACTAGTCGTTGTTAACTCTTGTGACACACGTGTCTGTGTGTATCTGAATGTAGAGGACGAAGGTGGGTGTGAATATCCGTGTTTCATCTAAAGTGAGTACTCCAATGATGATGATGGTTATTCCATTAACATTTATTGTAAATACAATATTATATGGAATATGTTGACTCACATTATAGTCGAGTGGGTGGCTTCTCGTTTCCAAGGGCATATCAAAACTGTATACATAGAATATTTCTATAGAAGTACATTAATAATTCCTGCAGTTGTACTCGAGGATTTTTCATGCACAACGGTAGCAACAGAAAAACCAGGTGTGTTGCATTTATCGCATGGTCGTATACGTATTATTTACACACGATGTTGAAAATAGAACTCCGCTAAAATAGATCTCGTCACTTCGAATGACACTTCACATCATTCGAGGCATGATTTTTTTTCTATTATTTTTTTTTTGGTATGATTGTAGTAACATTTTATAAATATCGATCGGGTTCCCAACTAAACAACTGGAATGGTAATGCGATACCATCACGAAAGACACGTCACTAAGGATTAACAGTGTTTCACGCTTGAACAGAGTAGTCAGTTTATATGTATATATGGAAGATATCACTGAACTATATATATAAAAAAGGACCCGAATTTAAATTTCCCCAGCTGCTCGAGGATTCCTTGGGTTCATCCTCACTCAGGGGACTTTAATCTCACACCACCGAGTTCGCAGCACAAGTCGGGACAGATCATTATCGCTTCGGTGTATGGTAATACTATGGGTGGTGTCAGTCGTCGGTTGGCGTGGCGAATAAACCTCTTATCGTCCGGCGGCAGATGTTAGCTGAAGGAGAGTATAGGCCTAATGGGCATCAACACACCGAAACCGACATCGAATCCTGCCCGTCGAAAGCTGGTGGTAGCGATGTGGTCCGGATGCACCCAATTATTTTGATGGGCGTCTGAGCGAGACTGTCCGTGGCGGAGAACGCCCTCACCTGCTTCCTCCGGAACACACAGCGACACGTTAGTAATTTGATGAAGGCCTCCTTGAAAGTCCGATTGAAGATGGTGTAGATGATGGGGTTGATGGTGGACGACACGTAGCCTAACCACAGGCAAGTGTTCACTATGCGATCCGACACCTCGCACTCTGGACAGGCGGCGAAGATGATGTTGAGCAGGAAGAACGGCGTCCAACATATGACGAAGGTGAAGAACACCACCCCGAGAACTTTGGTGGCTTTCTGCTCGTTGGCCACGGACGTGGACCCCTTCGAGCAACGATAGCTGCGGTTAGGCAGGAACTTGAAGTGGATGCTCGACGTTTCTTCGGACCGACTGTCCTCGGACGGGTTCCGAGAGCTCTTTCTGCCCACAATGGTTGGCTGATGATGAAAGCGACGAAGAGGGCCCAGTAACTCTTTGGCAGAGCTTGCCGAAGACGCCCTGGAAGATGAAGTCTGCGTGCCTTTGTCGCACACGGAAGAACTTCTGCGGTTGTGGTAGTGCGACTGCTGGTGCCTGGAAGTCCCATGCTGCGATTGCGTTGAGAAGACCACATGGCCGTTACTGTTACCGTTGGTGTTGTGGTTGGTGGACGATGCACCGAAGCTGTATCCAGTATCGGCACTGCTGCTACTGCTGCTTCTGGCGCTTCCCGTACTGCGGAAGCTGTACTGTTGCTGGTTGGACGATTGTTGGTGTCCCCATTCGGGGGACCTGGACTTGTGCCGCTTTGCGATGTGCACTCGTCTCGTATGCGGAGTATCTCCAAACTCTGCCTGTTTGCGCAACAGCTGCACAGTGAGCACGTACGAGACCACCATGAAGATCATAGGAATGTAGAAGGCGAAGAGGGATCCGAAGATGAAGAAGAAGCGGTTGCTGATGACACAGTTTTGAGGTTCCGGCACAATGTTCTTGGAGTCGGTGAGTCCTAGGATCGTGATGGGACTAGTGATGACCATGGCCAGCAACCACACGAGGACTATCTTTAGAACCACCATCTTTTTGGAATTGCGTCTGGTCTTTAGAGGGTTTCTTATTCCCATGTAGCGACCGATGGAGATGAAACACATGTGGAGGATGGAACTGGAACAGGCAAGGACGTCGCAGGTGACGTAGACATTGCACATGGCAGCTCCAAAAGGCCAGTAACCTAGGGAAAAAAATGAAGAACAAGCCACGTGTCAGTGCCAGAGGAATTTCCACTTAGAACGAGAGAAAGGGGGCATGCTTTCATCGCTTGTCAATTAGCTTGATAATAAACGGTGACATACTAAAAATCTATTGATTTTTCCGCGGGGCTTTGTCAAAGACAGGAATCTGTCTTGACTTTTTTTTCTAAAATGACGCGCTCCGGTCTTTCATTTAAACTTCCGATTTAAATGAAAGCCAGAAATCTAATTTTGGAGAGTTGGAATATTTGCTTCACCCCCGTGGAGCTTGAAAACGATTTCTTTTTCTACAGGATGATACTTACATTCTATACCTTGATATCGATTTCGTGCAACATAATAGGATTTTTTGGTTATGGTTAACTTTCATTTATTTGTTTTTACAACAGTACTTCAACAAACTTGAAAACTAAATAGCTCCTCGCTCAAAATTTGATTACGTTTTTTTCGTAACAGTTTTCTCTGGAAACTCGATATTAACCAGACATCTCATGTTACAATATAGGTTTATTTTTCTGCTTTCCTCCCTTGATTAAATTTCTTTGATTTCAACCTCTGCCTGAAACTTTTTTCTTATATAGAATATAAACGAACCGCTATTTATATATATATATATTTACATATATTTTGTTTGTTTTTTCTGTTTCGTTTTTTTTTTTTTTTGAAAACCAATTCTGTTTTCCGAAAAACAACTTCATACATACAGGTATTGGTATTGGTAATTTCAAATGTTGTAGATATCTTTTTTACGGTAATATGATTCCCCATCATGTTACTTCAAAAGGGTCGGAGAAAGTAGGAAATTGAAAATCTATTGGTAATTTCGGCCCCTTTTTTTTCCCCCATTTGGATTCCAACATCCGTATCATATAGCACTTTCAATCTTCATGTCAATCCACCAACGTTCATTTTTCTTTGCTATTAATGGTTTGGGATTTCGTGGATCCATTCGAATCCCACCATCGACTGCATTTCGCAAACGACACTACGGTCTTTAAAGCAAATTTCAGTCGTTTTTAAAATTCAGACCCCTTAAAGGCAGGACTTTTAGTTGATTATGCGAATGATGGTGAATAAGAGCCGAGGTATCGATCACTACCCACCCTGCAGCCACGTTCTTAACCATCAAGACTGTTGTGTGTGGTGAAATGGTTTCGCATTTAGATACGAACAGTTGAATCCTTAATGACGTTTCGCTTTTCTTTTCTTTTTTTCACCGTCTACTTTTGGCTAACTTAGTTTTCCGACAATTCACCAAAAAGTCACAAACAACAACGATTGAAATATACAAAGTCTGCAGAATGTTTTGGAATAGAGAAAGTTTGTAGAAAGTCTTGGAAATACAAAGTATGTAGAAAGTCTTGGAAATACAAAAAGTGTAAAGTCTTGGAATATGTTAAGTCAGTAGAAAGTTTTTGAGTATACAAAGTTCTGTAGAAGTTACATTTAGAATAGGCTTAAAAGTTCAATTCCAGTGTCGTGTCTTTAATATGTGATATTTAACTTTGATTAGACAACTGTCTAATTGTGCTGTAAATACAGAAGGCGTAAATTTAATAAAGATAGTAGACTTCGGTTATTGTAATCACGGGTATTGAGTACCGTACCTGTGTTGATCATGGGTGTTAATAGCGTTATTCGGGTAATATGACCATTTTCAGGAGTTTTGATAGTTGAAAATAATAATATTGATATACTATAGAATTTTTTTTTTAAAACAAAGCTGGGTTTTTTAAAATATTCATATCGGTTATTGTTATCACTTATGGTGCCCAAATTACTAGAAACGTTTTTCTTAATGACAAAAAGAAAGCAAGCAAAGAATGTTATTATATTAACATTTATATGTATTTTTTTGTTATTGATTTAATATTTGTTTGCCTGTTCTATATTACGAGGGGGTAACTCGTGCTGCAGCACGTGGTTTTAAACCATGCTGAGATTTCTCTTTCATATTCATCTTTTTTGTACACTCACGTTGTTATGGTTTTCCTTGTGTGCCAAGTTGTGTTATCAATTGTTGGCGTGGATACATTCTTACCGCCGACAGACAGACTTGCCTTTTATATACTATATTTATAATATAAATATACTCTATATACTTTATATAGTTTTCAGCAAATTATTAATAAACAATGCCGTCATTCGTTTCGTAAGAAGAGATTTTTTAATCAATTATCTGAACGGAATAAGTAATTTAGCGGAATTGTTAATCATCGTTCATAACGTAACAAATCAGCTGTTCTGTGATTAGGGTTTTGTTCGATGTCAACAACTGTCATGATTTATTTCCATGGTTTCCAAAAGATATCAGATTAGATCATTTCGGTCGCAATTTTTTTTTTTTTTGTGATTATTATGAAGTATGAAGAAAAAAAAATTATTTTTTTCTTCCAATGGTGTCATTCCGATTTCTTTTAATCCTTTGTTACGAGGTATGAGATATCCTGTAAAGTTTCTTTTTTGACTCGAGGGAAGCCATAGTCCATTTTTGCTGAAGATGACTTTTCTCGACAAAATTGGAAAAGAATGATTTTTCTTTTCTTTTTCTCACTTTTTTCTTTTTTTTTGTTATTCCTTCTCACAAAGTAATCTCACTTCGATGTAGCTTAAAGGTTTCTGTCGTCCTGTATATACTTGTCTTGCTTTTTTTTTTAAAGGGAGATTTCTTGTCTCCTTTTGGCGATCTCTTATCTTTTAAGAAACGGACTTTCCGACGTCGACAACAGCAGCTGGAAAACCCATAATCTATTGCAACCTATTCTATATTTTATCTTTTAGCCAGCATTATATACTGCATAAATATAAATAAATATAAACATTAAATTTATCAGATAAGGTAGCAAATTTTGATTACACCAAGTTTTCATCTACCGTTTTCTTTGTTTGTCGTGTTCTTTGAGAAATTCCTGTTTTAATTCAACTATGTTTGATTAAGTCGACTGGTGGTTGATTGCAAATCATCGAGGATCCCAAAGCAAATCATTCGTGGGTAAAAATCATTCAAGTGATAAATATAAGGCGCGTGTCTAATATTGTAAATTGGTAAGGAGTCCGTCATCAATGACGAAAGACTTTTGTTATCGCGAAATTCCATGGTGACTAACATAACATTTGGATATCGCTTTTGTTTTTTGCGCAAGTTTAATGATTTGAGAGTAATGCTGATTTCCTCATCAAACACGCATCATATCTTTAGAGAATTCATTTTTTTCAAGTAATATTAACATAACTTTTTATTTTTGGTGAGTTCAGATGGGCACTGTTTTATTATGAAAGAAGTGTGACTAACATAACAGTTTTGCAACCTGTGAAAGTTTATGTACATATTGAACACGTATTTCTCTGAAACAATGAAACCTGTACTATTTTCGTATTCACCTATGCATGAATGAATGTGTACGTTACAATCGATCGTTCAAAAATCATGTGGAACTTGAAATTTTTTATGAACAAAATTTTGAGGTGTAGTGTGACTAACATAACCTGCAAAATAGATGTAACAAAACGAGCCAACTCTTGTTGAGATGATAGCCAAACTTTTCATTAAAATGATTATTATTCCAATGTTTAATTACTATATTAGTAATAGTAATTAATTAATATCATTTGATATATAAAAACCTCGAATGTGCTTACTTTGAAGAAAAAAACAAACAAGCGTTTCGGGTTGAAATTTTCATTACGCAATTCATTGTTTTAACTCATGTTGCTTTCCAACATTTGTTACTTGTGTTTTGTTGCCATAGCGGTACGTTCTTACGGTTCTGCCATTTTATTATGTAAGATGTCGGATATTTTATCTACACAATGGACAAGTTTCTGTGTTGTCCGTCAGGTCTATTTATACACTCTCAAACGGAAAACGTTGTGTTAAAAACATTGTTTACTTTTGGTGTTTCCAGCAACTTTTTTTGAAATTCATTAAAAGTAAACAGATGTTAATTAACCTTATTGTGGCGTAGACTTGGTTTGAGTCAGGCATTGTAGAAGTTGCGTGTGTGCGCCTTGTGTTGTTTGCTTTTTATGTTAATATTATTATTTTTAAGCCTAGCATTTTAAAGCCATCACGTTGTTGGCGCCAAAGTGAAGTGTAAAGTTCTGTGGAATTACCACTTGATGGTGGTCATGGCTGTGGTTGACAATGACTCAAAGTGATTCGGAGTTGCGTCTCATTTCGTGGCGACTAACGAAGAGGCAATTAACGTTTTCTTCTCCACTTTTCTTCGAAATCAACGAGATTAGATGGAACTTACTTTTATTTTATTTTTATTTTTTTGGGGTAACTTTCTAAAGGAGGTATCATAAAATGCCGTTATTGCGTAATTTTTTTCTGCTAATCCTATAATGAGCTGCTCATTCATTCTATGGATGGATATAAATTATCAGCGTATTTCTTATTTTATTGCTACCGATAGTGGAGATGTTAAAAGAGGGTGTTTTTTCTTCTTAATGGAAAGTAATAACCGAATGTTAATGGGAATTTGGGTTACGATATTTCCACTAAATCCTAGGTGATGACGTGTTGGTGTGGGGCGCGTATATATATATAGATAGATATGTGTATATTAACGATTAAGTAATTAGTAACTTCAATTGGTGGCAAGAGTTTCTTCATATCAAATAAATTTAATGTACGTATTTTTATAGTATTCATGCAGTTGAAAGGAATTAATATTTATGTTACCGGTAAAGTATAGAATCGCTGGCCTAACCTAACCTGACCTGTTTTTTTGGGAAAAGTATTAATCTAGCTTTTAAATAGTTGTGTTTGATAAGGTTTTTAGGTTGGGTTTAAATTTAGACCTAAATTTAAAGTCACCTCAACTAACCTAAGTGTTTGTGTACAAGATGTTATTTCAATCTTTGCCAAAAGTAGTTAGGCATTCCATATAATGTCTGAATTTTATACTTTGCGGGTGACACGTTCAGTATGCATAGACACGTATATTTTGTGTACTGTATATGTATGGAGTGTGTGTTTTGTGTACTGTATATGTATGGGGTGTGTGTTTTGTGTACTGTATATGTATCATTTCGTACCAGTAATGAATAGAATCCAAGCATTTCATAGAATGTCCAGCGCGTTTTGGCACATGAAATAACATGGTGTATAATACTGTTTGTTCAGGTTAGTTTACAACATTTTCTCTTAAAAACAAATTTAAATCCACATTCTAGATTTTTAAGGTAAATTTCATGCGTAACTATTCCAATATTAATTTCATGCTTTGCTAAAAGAGACTTGATGAATGCGTGAATACATTGCCTGTAGCATATGCAATATATATTTCGTGTTTACTGTACCTATATGTGTAGAATTCAAACATTCTATAAAATGTTCACCGTCTTTTGGCAAAGTATCAAATAACATGTTGTATGCAACTGTTTAGATTAGTTAAGCTGAGAGCTTACAACATTTTATTTCAAAACAAATTGGAATCCAAAATTTGAGCCTAGGTTTAAATCTAACTTAGATCCTTGCTTAACGTCATTGTTCCAATGCTAATTTCATTCCTTGCCAAAAGAGGTAACATATGTAACATATACAATTTTGTGTACTCTATATCTGTATATGTATATTATTTTGTATAGTATGCATTCACACGTTTATGTGAATGTTTCAGTGTACGATATATTTTTTGACAGTGTTTCGGTATATATCTTTTAACAGTGTTACTTGTAGGGATTGAAATTTTCATTTTCTTCGACTTTTCTTGTTCCATTGAGAAAAGTTTTAAAAATCGAAAAAATCATGTTTTATTCTTTCAAGATCTATTCTCGATGCGTTTTCTTTTTTTTTTGTTTCTAATGATAAAAACCATCTTTATTCTAATCTTATGTAAACTTGATGGCAGTTGTGGAATTTTGCCATTCGAATTGAATGAGTGTTTGGATGAAAAAAAAATTTTCGAAGGAAATATTTTCTTTCTATATTAATATTATTAGGCTTAAAAGCTTTTGTATAATGTAAATATAGAAAATAACTAATTTTAATATCAATATTTCGAGTACATTTTCTTTTTGGAATGTGGTGGTGATTTTTATTTCTCTTTGATCAGAAAACCGAATTAATTAAATTGGGACCAAAATAGTATTTTATTATATAAACTAGAAATGATTTTATTTTTATTATTTTTTGGAAAAATTTGGGAGATGCGGTTTTCGATTTTTACGAGAATCTTTTTTCGGAAAATATAACTCTCGCATAAACATGGAGGACTAGCTGTATTATTTATATTATTTTAGAATGGTTTAAGATTGGAAAAAGTTGTTTCAACAAACGAGGGTCTTTTTGAGTAACTCCGCTGTAAGTGGCGATAGTGTTGAATTTTTTAGCTGTCGGGGAATTTGTTCAAACTCACCTTTGAAGGTGAGTTCTTGAATCGTTTCGTGAAATAATAATAATCTGATTCCGAAAAAGCATAAGCTGATAAAGTAGTGAAAGTTGTTGACTCGTAAGATTCCCATTAAATCTGTTTATTTTAGTAGCAGTTTTATTTAAAACAAAATATCTGCTATTCATGGCGTAGTATACGACAATCGACTTGCAGCTTAAAAATAATATTGAATTTAAATGCAAGTTGTAAAAGATAATATTGGACACCCCGTGTATTATCTATTCATAATATCTTTTGTACCTGTATTCGATTCAGACAAAGTTCACAGTTTTTTGCTGAAACAAACATTTATTTTTTGGAAATTGTTTACAGTTTTTTGCTGAAACAAACATTTATTTTTTGGATATATTTCGAGGTTTTCGTTTTTTGTTTTTTTTACACCTTATCTTATGGATTTAAAGTTCGGCCATTCTTTTCTTGTATACAGGGTGTTCCAAATGTTTCTATAGTAATAGTTTTTCTCGATATTCACTTGTAACTTGTAGATAAAATAGTTGTATTTTTTTTTTTAAACAGAAGGTTTTTGGGACATCCTATATAGGCCTACGGTCTTGTTTGGTCAGAATGATTTTTAAATGATCTCGGATGAAAATCACATTAATTATGAATGGAGACTTTTGGACAACCTGTTATAGTATTGTATCTGTAAGTCTGATACAACAAAATGTTCCAGCCTATGTTTAAAAATTTCAGCTTTGTAGATCATTGGGAACCTACCAAAAAAAAAGCTCCAAGATGTTGAACCATTTCAACCCCAGAGTAAGTTAAATAAACGATGTTAAATAAAGGTTTATGTTTGTGAAATATAATTAGAAAGTGGGGACTGAAGTTGACATTGCTGAAGTTAAGATTGGTGTAAATAAATTAGAAAATGAATAAGAAAATTAATTAGGATTTATTTGCGAAACAAACAAATTACTAGAAATGTCCCGAGGTTTTATTTCATATTCAATTTTCTTTTCCAATAACAAGATTTAGTTTGCATATAGCGTATGTGAATGTTGTCACAATTAAAATTCGCATGTTTAACTTTATTGCGACGTTTCTTGAAGCTTTGTCAGACTTAAAGAGACGATGGTGCTTACAAGTGGGGTTTTTCTTCAAAAAACAAAACAAAAGACATTAAAAGAGAGATAGAAAGCGAGGGGGAATTGTGGAGAAGAGTGCTGAAAAATCGATTGGGTGACCTATTACCTGTGAAACCGATGACGAGGCCGAAGGGCATGACAACCAATGAAACGAGCAAGTCGGCAACTGCTAACGAGAGCAGGAAATAGTTGGTCATGTTCTGCAGTCTTCGTTCCAAGCAGATGGCCAAACACACGAGGACGTTGCCCAGTCCGCCGGCCAAGAAGAAGACGATAACGATCAAGAACCACCAGTTGTACTCGTCGCTATTGTCCTCCCCATCCATCCAGCAAGTTTTGGGACCATTGCGAAATCCCGATCCGCAATCGTCAACGACCGAAGACACCGAAGAACTGTTGGTCGTTGTTGTAGTATGAAAGGTGGACGTCGTCTGCCAAACCGAAAAGGGATCCAAAGAAGTCGGTACACCAACGTGGGTCGAAGTGGATGGACTGGGCCACTGGTGTTTGGGAGTCGTTTCGATCACCCAAGTGGTGTTGTTGTTGTTGTTGGACAGGATGGATGGAAGTACCGATGAGTGTTGAGACCACGTGCTACTGCTGTTGGTTACTGATAAATTGGTTAGTCCGCTCCTCTGGTTCATGTTGTTGCTGATGAGGCGATTGGTGCCGTGACAAGGATGCACGCATTTAATCCTAGGTGTGGGTGGTGGTGTTGTCGGATCGAAGCGAACATTTTCCGATAATTCTCGGGATAGGGGATGTTCCCACCGACGACCAGAAGACAGGTGATGTCGGCACTGCTGCTCTTGGATTCATTTCACATTCGAACGAAAAGATTTCGATGTTTCGCTTCTGCGAGGGTTGCGTGGCTTTGACGTCATGGTCCGACGAAACGCGATCTTGTGATTGGAGTTTCCGCGGCTGTCACGTGAACGTCTCCTCGGTTGTATTTTTTTTTCTTTTATTATTATTCTTTCCCACTTCTGGCGCTGGAAGCACGTGCTAGAAAAGGAGGAAAAATGGAGGTAAATTTTGATAGATTTTTTATATTTTTTGTACGAGTTACGAATAACTCGTTTTCTTTTATCTGATGACACACTATAAAAGAGATTTCCCAAAAGGATTGCTTTTTAGAGTTTATCGAAATGTCGTGTTTTGCTTACCGATGACGGTACTATCCATACTTTGTCAACATTGAATACAATCAAGAGGAGAGGTCCTCAATTTATGCGAGAGTCACGTTCTGTCCAAGTCGCGCATATATCGTAATTTCCATTAAATAGCGATACTGGAACGTTCACTCACTTACCACCACAAAATCTTCTAATAGCGAGATTTTCTTGCTAATCGCGAGCAGCTGGGAGAATGTTTCATCGAATAATAACAAAATCGCATATATGGAACTGAACGTTCAGTGCAATGTTCCTGTTAATTCTTTTTATATATATATATTCTGTCATTGTGGCCATAGGGATTACTTGGAAAATGTGTTTAGATTGTTTTGTTTGGTATGTAAACATTACATGGTATGTTATAAACAGTAGAATATTACTATATCGCATAACGACGAATTTTTTTCTCGTTTATGACGAGCATTAGATATTTTAAGTAGCTCGCGTGGATCGAGGACATCCTGTAGGATTTTCCTATTATTATTTCATATGCTATTATTATACTGTCATATACTACTATTACGAACATGTAGGTAAATGTATCGAGTATAATGGTTGTTTTTAAACGTCACAAGGTTATAATTTAGTTGCATTTTCATGAAATGAAAAAATCGTGCACTAACTCACAAAAAATCACATAATAACGAAATAGTTTTAGGATGACTTTTGTCACAATAGCGAAATCGCATAAATCGAGTACTCTCTATTTTATTATTTTTTTTTATATTCTGTTGTTAAGAACATATGAAACACGAAGGTGAATGTGTTAACTATAATTATCGGTGTGCAAACATTACAAGGTTATTCACTACGAACTCGTTTATCCAAATGTGATGGGACCAAACCTATCTCGGATAAACAAAAATTTGGCTGATCCGGAATTTTAATGTATATGCCCGATTTGGTATTAAAAAAAAAAGATTTTGTAGAAATCAAACGTGAATATTTAGTGAGCCATTGTATAGTGTTAACTTACAATCATTTGTTTGATGAATTTTCCATGGCTTTCGATAATGTCAATGATTTTTCGGATAATCGAGGTTTTAGTGCAGTCGCATTTCATGAAAATGACAAAAAATCTTCTGTCATTCGTGCACCAACTCACAAAATCGCATAATAACGAAATGTTGCTCTCCGATTACGAGCAATTCGAAGAGGATATCTCATATCGCAATAGCGAAATCGCATAGATTGAGAATTCCCTATGTACAATGTTGCTACTATGTTTTTTTTAATATTCTGTTATTAAGAACATATGGAACACATCGGTAAATGTCGACTATAATTGTTGGTGTGTAAACATTACAAGGTTGCAGAAACGTGCGAATCTTCTTTTTGTACATACATCATTAGGGATAACGCGATTAATCATCGCGATTACCATCGATTTTCATCATTCGCGCGATATTCGTGTCTGTGTGTGTTACAAAGCAGATGTGTGGATTGCGATCAATTTAAACGAAATTAAGCACACTTTGCCATTCAAAAAAAAAAGAAACATTGATTACGCAAGCCCACTACAACTTTCATTAGGGTTGGTTTGTTGCCTTTTGGTATGACGCAACCAATTTCGTACTGAACTTTGTAATCAACGAATTAACTCATTCCTATTTGGAAATGACACTTAATGTTGGTCGTACGGTTTTCTTAACCGTACTAAAAATAAAGTTTTTGAAAGTGGAAGAAAAAAAAGAAAACGAAACATAAACATTCTATCGAAATGAATCACGTGATAGATATTGAAAGGTTCGGTCTAAAAGTCAAAGAGGCATTGCTTGTTTTTCTCCCGTCATGCATCAACCAACACTTTACTAGATCGCACTTGATTTGAGTGGTTTATTTGGCGAATGCACAATGGAGATTGTTTAGTTCTTTTTCATTTGATTTAAATTTTTTATTTTTTGGTTTCTGTTTTCACACCCCAACAGCTGATTCGTTTTCATCACAAAAAAACGAGGCTTTGGTACGTCTTAAAACTAGTGCGATTTACGTGTTTGGTATAAATGTAAGGAGTTGGAACTTGTTCCAGCGAGATAAGTGTTGTAAGGTGAACAATGAATTATCACTTTTGCCAAACGGGAAAAAGATAAAAACAAAAATATATGTTTATAACTGAACGTGAGTTGTGATAAAGGAATGGGAAGATATCCTTTGGCACATTCTCCAGGATTTGGAACTCATCCATCATTCGTGTGCACTTTCTCTTTATTTTTTGTGTCTAACTTGCATTGTATTTTTTGGGGGGAGGGGGTGAAGAAGGGTTCAATGGTTGCTCTTGATTTGACATAAACTGTTCGTTGAGGTTGTTTAGCTTATCAATTAGGTTAGCTTAACAAAACGACTAGGTTACAAATCGCGTTAAGTGCGGATGACCTGAAGTGCGAGATGCGAATTGTGATGGGTTTGCGAAACTTGAAAGTTGATCATTTTTTGTTTGATTTTGTTTAAATAGTGTAGAAGTCAAGTTTTGAATCGTGTTAAACGAGGAGGTGTCGAAGTGTAAAACCGTGTTCGTCGCTGAAATTTTGGTGTTTTCAGATTTTTAATAGTGTCTATCTATCATTCGATTTTTCGATTTAGTGTTGATAGTGGACAAAGTTGGCTACCAATCGCGAGGAATATTTATACCGAAATTCAAAACACCATTTAATGTGATGGGTTGTTCATTGAAACTCGAATTTCAATATTTGTTTTTCATCTTCAATGAAGACGAGTTTTAATTCGCTTTAAGCGAGGAATATTTGTAATGTGCAAAACTCGTATTGGTTTAGCGGAAATGTTTCAACATGTAGTTTGTTTTTTTAATATTTTTATATGTTTGACAAAAACATAGGGTTTGGTTTTTAATTGTGAATAAAGTTACAAATCGCTTACGAGGAATATCTATACCGCAGTGTAAACCCCAATTTGGGTTAGCAAATCAGGAATTGTATTTTGAATAATTAAAACTAATTGAAACCTTAAGAAAATGTCATTATACAGTAAAAACGAAACGTGTGTTTATTGTATGAAAACACATATGAAACAATCTGGTTGTTTTTGTGAGAACTAATCAAAGTAAAGAGCAATGGTGTTATTTTAAATTATATACAGGTGTAAGTTTAGAATACGATTCTATGGGAATGCTCGAAAGACTATTATAATGAAAACGTCAGGTTTGAAATATAATAGCTCGTTGGTGATGACATTTTACAATGGTGATATTTTCATCGATCTTGAAATAAAACTTCAAGGTTAGGCTTTGTAATTTTATTATATTCAATGTTACATTTTGAAAACGAGTCGTAGTCACCAAGTTATAATTTAAAAGTTGTAATCAATGGTTTAGTCATACTTCATTTTCTGTTTATTTATTTGCAATAATCAAACTGATAAAAAAAAAACAAACACCAACAATAGAGCGCCTAAAAGCGTCCAATATAGCTGCCGTGTAATGCAGTGTATATTCACTACACTGCATTACACAACAATTGTGCTGAAAGCTGCTCTATTGTTTCTGTGCTTGTTTCATCGCTATAGCATCTCAAACTCAACATTTTCATTATTATGCATTTGCTTAGAACCGTACTTAAAATTTGCCCTGTAGTTATCAGTGCTTTTACTTAATAGTAGAGAAACTACTTTATAAATCGCGTTAAGCGAGGAACACGAAGGAACAAGATGTCAACCATGAATAATGTGCACTTTGCATTTTGCTGCTTCTGTTCTCTTTCGTTGTTGACCTAGCTCTTGACTTGGCAGATTTTTTTATTTTGTCGTGATGATTTTCCAAAAGTCTAAAATATTCCGATTTGTTTGTGTAGACATTTTTTTATTCAAATATTTCATAATGATCCTTCGATTCAGTCCAAACATTCTCTGCCATTTATTTTTTATGGTTTCTGTTTGATATATAAAAATTTTGTGTTTGTGTGTTTAGTATAGCCCAACACGTCGATCAAAATTGCAAATTGAAACATGTTTACATTATCGTTGGCAAACTTAATGACATCCTTTAAAAAAGAAAACCGAATGACAAAAGAAGCGTGACAGTGGCAATTTACGCGCATGTGTCACAATTTAACGCATGAGATGAAAAAGTACAACATGAATAATTTGTAAAATGTGAACCAGGCCATATATCTAGCCAAAGGATGAGGTAGTGGCGGTTTAATCGAGTTTTTGAGACTGTTACGAAATGTTGACATTTTAAAGATTTCTTATGTTTTTGTTGTACCATGTTTCGTTAAGAATTATTTCAAGAGTCGAGGAAAAACGTTTAATTCAAACGAATGAAGTGATCAATAGGAATTCCAACATTTTTCAAATTGACAGCTAATTACTAGGATTTGTATTGATTACTCCGAGCGATAGTAGGTCATGACGGGATGCAAATCCGATGATTTAGGAAACTGAAATCGCATCCGTTTAGAAAAGCCACTTAACAATACGAATGCGTATGCAGGTATTATATACAGATATAATACCTCCAGATATAGATATAATAATTTTCTTTTAATGTTGATATCTATTGTGGAAAATTGTTTTTTTCTGTAATATTATGGTCTATCTGACTGGGAAATAAAAACAAACAAACAAACAGTATGTCACAGGCGATGTATATAATTCAGGCATTGTATACAATGCTAAATTTGGTTCATGTAATGTATGAAATTAGTATTGGAGTAGTGACGTTAAGAAGAAATTGACATTAGGTTTAAATTCAATGTTTTTTCTTACAGATTTAATGTTAACTAAACTAACTTAAACAATTCCTTGTTATTTCATACTATGCTAATTCAGGCTCAAAACCCGAGTTCGTGGAGCGATACAAAAATAGAAAATTACCACAACGTGTTGTGGCATTTTCAAAACGGTCACAACGTGAAATTCACACGTTATCTTTTGATAAGCGAACTTTTTCTCTGTCCGTGAAAGAATGTTTCTATGACAACAATTAAAAACGCTTTTGCACACAAGAAAACCCGTAACAACGTGAGCGTCAACAAAGAGAACAATATCTTCACGCGCTATGCGCTGCGCTGGGGGGTCACCTACTAGTTAAAAATATACGAAAGTCTTGTGTGTTTCTCTTTCTCTGTCCGTGGTAAAAATGTTTTCATTGACAACAATCAAAAACAACCTTAACACTCGAGGAAAACCATAACAACGTGAGTGTAAACAAAGATAGTATTTTCACGTGCTATAGCAATATACCTACTACTGTAGTATATAATAATTCGTTTATTTGACGAGTTTTTCTACTTATAATTTTTTTTTTAATATGTTGTTTGTTTTATTTTTTCCATGGTCCTCTTTGGATCGTAATAAAATTGACAAACATGCAAGTTTTCACAATTTACATAAACGTGTTTCGAGGTTGAATATCTCATCTTGAATTTTGTCAAGTGAAAAATGTGCACCTCGAAACGTGTTTTTTTTTTTGTGTATAAAAATGTAAGAAATGGACACGTAAAATGTTGCGTAATTGTCGTCTTCTTAGGACGACCCAAGATAAGGAATATTGCCTCGAAACAGGTCTAATGTAAATTGTTAAAAACGTCCTATATGGCTTAGCAGTGAAGACGCGTTAAAGGTAACGAAATTATAAGAGAAATGATGTGTTGATTTTAAAAAGATACTTTTTCTCTTGAAATTTGAAAAAAACATCGGTTCTATGACATTGAAAAACCGCCCGTTACTTATTTTGTCCTACAATTCCGTAATTACGCATTCTACACACAGCAGTTTTTGTTTTGCGAAAATTTTTGGCCTTTATAGTATCGCTTATACATGCTTAGTAAATACACTTCATTGACATTAGAACTCAGGTTTCAATGTAAGAAATGTGTTGATTCATAGTATTCACCGTAAAACAAAAAAGTCAATTCGCTGTTTGAAGTCACCGACTCTTTTGGCTCTTTGACATACATACATTCCGACATTTGACAAACTGCATTACAACGCTCTCTGACAGTTAACAACTGTTTAGTTTGATTATAATTTAATTTTTAATTTCAAATAAATAAAACTCGTTTATTATGGTATATTTCTTTACTATTACTATTTCACTAGTTAACAATTTTGAAGATATAACCCTTTTTGGAAACAAAACGTGTCATTGGATGAGCTTACCTGTATAGTGCATTTTTTTGCGGTGAGCGTCGTCATACAAGTTGAGGATGTATTTGGTAGACCATTGTTATTATTATTAACCCATGGTTAATTGTAAGTTTGGTGTGTGTTGAGTGGTGGTTTAGCAGCGGAGTTTTGGTTGGGTGTCGCCTATTCGGTTGTCTGTTCTGCGTTTTTCGCGATCGCATGTTGTGGTGGAACCTCCGCATGTGCCAAGGTTGAGTTCACTTTCACTGCAGTGGGAGTTGAGAGATAAGTATTAAGGATGCTGGCTCCTGCATCTTCTCCAGAAGACGAAGAAAAAGAATTTCCGAATCCCGAATCTCAAAAGAAATTTTTTGTTTCATATCAACTTTTATATGGCATATACGAAAAAAGTTTCCAATATGCCAATTTTTATTTTTATTTTGTTTTTATTTTATTTTGTTTTTTTGTGCAAAATGACGGTGACATGTTTCGAAGTATTATGTTCTATTTTTATTTCATAGTTGTTTTTTTGTTTTTTTGAAAACCCTTACTTCGTGTTACTACAATAGTTTTTAACCTCTTTTTATTTTTACTTACTCTAAAATTGAAATGGTTCAGCATCTTTGAGCGCTTTATTTTTTCGGTAGGGTCCTGGTGATCTACAGAGCTGAAATTTTGAACCAAGGCTGGGGTTGTGGAAAATTTTGTTGCATCAAATTTAGACGGGTAAACTTGATTTTTTTTTTGTCATATCAAGGGTCCGTTTTTTCTCGAGAAGTGTTGCTGACCATATACCTACATCATAAGCCACCACACAAACACATTGGTGCACACAAAGATAAATGCTTTTTGTATACCAATTTAGTATATATTTTATGTATAGTTTATCACCTAGTCTTCCACAAGAAATAATTTCACACTGACCGAATACAGTAGAGCGTCGATTATCCGAACGTTGGGTACGCAAACTACCTGTTATCCGAACAGCCGTAATCGAGTCGATGCGCAAGGATTCCACTTAAATATGTGCCAGTCGTATACTGTACATTCGAGCGAATAGGGTTCCGATATTTATTTCACTTTTCTACGGTTAAATAAAATGGTATAGCGGACGCGGACAGTGTTATTCAAAAACAATAACTGAAAGATCAAGAAAGCTTTAAACATTTTGTAGAATACACATGTATGTAATGAAATATAGACGTATAGTAGGTATACTGTACTCATAAACGTAAAAAACAATTTTTAATTTTCATATATGCAGATAAAGTAAGTTATTAATGTCCGATTATGCGAACAAATGGTTTTCATAAAACATGGGTTTTATGAACACCCATGGCCCACTCAATTAGTTCGGATAATCAACACTCTACTACTGTCATTGCAATAGCTTCTAAGTGGGAGGCAAAACGTCGTGAAGTTCGAAGTGATGCTACCCGTCGGTAGGGTATTTAATTTATTTATTTATTTTAAATCAACCATTTGTAGATTTAACTGCTTAATATATAATTTATTGTTTTGTTTGGGTTTAGAGCGGAAAATATTAGCGATCTTAAACTTTTCTTAATTATTATATGTGGCATACGATGTTAAAAAAATAATTTTTTTAGGGTTGTTACTTCTGAATTTTAAACTAATTTTAATATTTTATGTGTTTTTTTTAAGGTTAATTGTATAAACATCCTTTTGAACTAATTGCGTCGGATATACAGACTATGGGTGCGTTTTAATTGTGTTACAAATCATATGGGAATATAAATTTGTTAGCGTTTGATAGGTGGTTGTTGTTGTTTTCCTAGAAGAGGATGTATTTAATATTCCCTTAGTGGTAAACATTTTCTTTTTAGAAATAGAAACCTGGCCTTGTCATGTCATATGCCAATAATAGGCTTAGCATTGTGAATAAATTATTCCATTCTTGTGTGCCATCAATTGAAACTCCCTCGTCCGCAGTTCCGCTTTCACTACAACAGCACGTGAGATGCATTTGAGAACATTTTCTGGAAATATATCTATATATATATATTTTTTGTATTGTTCAAGTACGTTATGTTAAACGCTCAAAATGGAACAAGTAGGACTATTTCGATATTGCATGTGAAAGTGTTTCACGTCATGCTTGATTTGTATCGTAACGGTTTTGACACTTTGTGCGACATTGATGTCGAAAACTCTTGTTTTGACACTCTTCGGTTTCGATATTCGGAACGTTTCTCTTCTTTGTTCTGAACATTCGTTTCTTCATTGTTGTACGCTTTGTATTAGGTTCACCTTTGTGAGTGAGCTGGAAATTGAACTACAATGCGCCATCTACAGGCGTTTATGAGAATATGTAGTCAAAAAATATACGTTTTTGCTGCAAAAAATGGCAGCGAGAACACACGTTCATCGCACAAATCGAAACTCGCATATGTCCAATGTAACCAAGATCGCATAAATCGAATATTTGAGAAATCCAAAATGAAATTGGTCAACATTGAATTATTTAAAGATAGCATTAATTGAAACTTGCAGGAATTGAAAATGGAATTACAGTACGGGTATTTAAAACTCGATAATATCAAATTACTAAAAAAGATCGCATTAATCGAAACTTGCAAAAAATCGAAGATGAAATTACTCAAAACTCGCATAAATCGCAAAAAAATTCGCAAAAATTTCGCAAAAACTTTTTTCACCACATAAGTTCGTGGTGAAAAAATCACATAAATCTAAAATCGGCCGTATTTTTTTCTTTGCAGTATATGTATGTATATGCTACCGGCAATGTATATAATGCAGACATTGTATAGACTATAGAAAGTCTAGCTCGACTAAGTATGAAATTAGCATTCGAATAGTTACGTTATGCAAGAGTTTAGGTTTGGCTTAAATTTAGGCTTAATGTTATAAAACAAATATTGTTAAGTAACGTAAACAGTTTTATACAAGCTGTTATTTCATACTTTGCCAAAGGAGGCGTTCTATACAATACCCCTAAATTCTACATTGCCGGTAACATATACTGTATACAGTACAGTACATGACAACACACCTAGCGTTTGCCTAAAAAAGCATTTTTAATTTTAAGCCTATTTGTTTTGTTTTTTTGTCGAGAACATCTTTTTTGTTTTCTTTATGGTTTTTTGCGTACTTTGAGATGTCTTGTAAGAGCTTACATTTCACATTACTAATCTCTTATCCCGGGTTTTCATTACACAAGTGTATCATGGATAGTTTCTCTTGTTGCTTAGACTTTTGCAACTCTTTTCTTTTTGGACTGTCTCAATAAGCTGAAGCAAATGTTTGACGTCCACTCGATCGAACCAATCAACCCAATGACCTTCTCATTCTTGACGAGTTGGTAGGTTTTTTTTGTGTGTGTCCTTCGATGTTTTGACTTTGAGGTACGTAAGGGTTAGTTTAGGGTAAAGTTTCTCTCTTTTGGGATAGAAAAAAATGGAGGAAGTGCCATCGATTGGAGTTGGTTCGGTGAAGACTTCTTTTGCCATTGACTGGCATGGGAAATGGAAGGAAACGTGCGTCTCTTTCCCTCTGGAGACTTTTGGTGGCACCAGTAATGAACGCGATGAACCTCAATTTTTAAGATTGTTATTGATGTTATTGTTGATTATGGCCAAATGTCGGTTGGCGATTGGCCAGATTGTTTTTTCATGTATTTGTGACTTGGTTTTTTTGTGGGGGCGTGGATGGGGTTTAGAATTGGCACTTTGATGAAAGTTAGGATTGGTGTTGATTCATAGTCGTGGTACGTTTCCGTTGATTCATATTTGTGATAGTTTTAAACTAACTGTGAAGCCGCTTGTGGCGCTAATTAAATGGTGGAATGTGTGATTTGTCTTTTTTAACATCCCACTGGGTTAATTTCTCGCCAAACGCTCAAGTTACGAACTTACTTACCACTAAGTTACGAACTTAGTGGGATGTGGAATGGAAACATAACGATTTGATCACACCTACCAGCATTAGCGCCACAATAGGATTAACGGCTAGCTGAAAAG
Organism: Cryptops parisi; assembly: GCA_034695005.1. Classification (NCBI taxonomy): domain Eukaryota; kingdom Metazoa; phylum Arthropoda; class Chilopoda; order Scolopendromorpha; family Cryptopidae; genus Cryptops; species Cryptops parisi. Next base: position 13,404 of record JAQIWH010000786.1, on the reverse strand, counting down.
TACCGTATTTGTTTTACACTTTTTGAGAAGTAATACTGTATCTACTATAATAATTCGCTAATGTAAGTGTCTACTTATAAAGTCATCGGCTGAGCACCACCCAATGACATTCAATCGCGCGAAATTTCAAAGTCAGCATTCTCCCGTTGGATCCAGATTAAGAATTTAAATAATTCTAGAACCTGTCATCGATGACGGGTTTTTATAGCTAATAAAGAATAAAGATGTATAGAAAGTTTTCGATTTATGCGAATTTTTTATTTTTTTAATATGCGACAAAAGATACCTTTTCATGTGTATCGTTATAGGTGAGAAAAATTCACTAAAATGCTATTTTTGTGAGGAGGTGATACACAAATGACTGAAAATTTGCCACTTCGTGAGAATTTCGATAGGTGCGATTTTCGATTTATGCGATTTTTGCCCATCTTTCGAAATTCGAATAAAATGGCAAAATTTCAGAGACCATTCACTCGTGCACCACCACACACAATCGCATAATATGGAAATTGTTTGTAACGAGCATCTGGGAAGGTTTTCTTTCATTGCGCGTAGGAAACTCGCATATATCGAGTACCGCACTTTCTACATATATGGATTCTTTTTTCTCAAAAAAAAAAAAATCAACGCAGGAATTACTGTTTCCGGTTAAAGGAAATAGAAAGACAAAACGTAGTAATTTTCGGTCATTTCCGATTTTTTTTTTATTTTCGCTCATCAAGTTCTTACCGGAAGTACACTTAAAGAAGTCGTTTTATCGACTTGACATCGATTTACTACAAGAAGAAGAAAAAAATAGTTGACGACGTCGTTCTGTGTTTAAGACAATTGTTTCGTTAGAATCCAGTGATCAACGCGAAAGTATACGCAATCGAAATGACACTAAAAAAACCAAAAGGTTCCTTCCTATGTCTTGCTTTATTTGTATCATAACTTCAGTATACTTTGTGTAAGTGAACACTTTTATTGTGTGTTAATTAATCATTTTAGATACAATGTGTGTGTTTAACATTTCAATCCTGACTATGTACGGTGTTGTTTCCATTCGGAAACACTAATAATAAGTATCATCATCATCTCGAAAGATAATAGATGAATAGCCGAAAGCATATTCATGTTCGTATAGCTTGTTAATTGAAGTCTGATTGCTTAAAGGGGTTAATTAAATGTCAACCTTTGTTTGTTATTCAATATGTCGAAGAAGTTGAAATTCATTACTTATAGGTTTTGTGAATTTTTGTAAATTTTAATGGAATTGTAAATAACTATTCGTATTTCATTTTGTTTATTTTCGTATCATTGAGATAGTTTGGTGTAAGTTCACATAAAAAAAAATATTCATAAAATGGATACGCGTAGACAGTGTGGGAGTATATCGTTATAAGTTTAATTATAATTATGACATTTATTTTTCAATATAAATAGGATGTTTAGCATTATTCAGTGTAATTACGATTGCACTTTGTTTTCGCTGTAATTTGATTATTGCATAGTGCTTTTTAATTACTTTCGTGGTATGCATGTTACCTAGTCATATTTAGGAAGTTGTAGCCGATGGATGGTCCATTTAGTCAATTCCAGTGTCGTTTCATTTAGTTACAACAATCATCCGACCAAAATAAAAATAGAAACAACAACTTTTAAATGTCCCACCAAAGCTTCGAGTATCCCACGAGTGTATTGCAGTGTAGTGAATACACGACACTGCATTACACTAATCATATTATACCCGAAGACTCCTCTTAGGAAAACAATGCTTGTTTGGCATTTGTTTTATCGCACGTTTTGATTTTATATGTGGATTTTTCATGAGTCACCCTGTATGCAATCATGTGAATATTGTATATGAAAAAAAATAATGCAGGATTTTCTTATTATGATCAATTTTGTAATCTTATCTGCACGTGGAATGGAGGGGTTTCGTTCAACTAAAAAGAACTGATCGAACTGGTTAGTTAATCTACGTTTCAGCTTAAAGGTGGTTTGGGGGGGGGTGAAGAAGATGAAATTACTTTGCCATTCAGTAATGAAAAACGACACTCATTAGAATGCCTGTGCTCTACTACACAGGAATACATCGTCGAGAGAGCTTATCTTAATTTTTAAGGTGACCTCTAGCAGAAAATTGAGGCAAAGCAATTGAGGAGGATATTGCGCTTTATGAACTTCTTCTTTTTGTGAATCTCCAATATGTATGTTACGAAGCCTTTTCAATTTTAAAGTAATGAGGGGAATAAAATGGTTGTGGTTTTTTTCAGAACTCACTTTTTATCAACAAAGAAAAAAGAAAAAGTCTATTGAAGAATTTTCATATTGTGTTTGGGCTAGGGGGCGTTTACCATTGGATTTAATCTCGCAAAGCTGCTTGTTTGCCTAATAATCCTGTTGTTTGGAAAATTTACTTCTTAAATATAGGATAATGGAACTTAAACAAGTTTCTTGTTCTCCATTTTTTTTTGTGTCTCTTTTGTCTCGGGTTGCGGTTATTCGTTAAGCTTTGTCACGAAGTTTAAAGTCGATGTCCCTGAATTTGCAACCTGGTAAATCTTTAGTAGCGGTTAAAAGAAGATTCTTTATTTGGCAAAGTTAAAAGAAAGTGTACTTCTCGCGTTAAAGTTGTTAATTATTTTGATTAGTTAGAAGTTTATCTTTCCTTAGCTATTGTGGTTATAGTTAAAACGATACCGAAGCTGTGTTTATTTTTTCTGAGATTTCGGCGGGGTCCGTTGCTTTTTGAAAAGCGAATGGTTTCGCTATATTGGTTTAACTCTGATGTTGCACACTGTAAACTAAATATTGATATTTTTAATATAGAATTATACTAAAACGCCAGTTATTTGGAGCGTAATTGTGTGTACATGCAAGTGGAAACTTTCCTGTGATTTTGAAAGTAAACCAACCCACACAATGTTCATATGTTCTCTTATCGAAAAATCAAAATCAAACAATTTCAAGTTTCAACATGAGATTTAATTTATAATAGCTGGTGAGAGTATAGTACACAGTTGAACTACTAGTTAAATTATTTTTTGTACTTTCCGGTTATAGCGAGACCCGTCTGGTGTTGCTATTTTCTTATGGGTATATTTTGCAAGTGTGGTCAAGAGAAACAAAGAAACGTAAAGAAACGCAAATAGCAACATCAGACGGACCTCGCTATAACCGGAAAGTACCTTATTTTGTACAGTAATTATTGGGTAGTTTTAACTACTTATGTAAATAATTACAACTATTTGGTATAATTACTTTACATGGTAGTTAACTACCTAGTTTCACTACTACCAAAAATGCTAATAAATAACTACTGTAAATTTTCAGAAATTTGCAATGCCGTTGTAGAGTGTCTTTTTAGTATGGCAGGTCGCTTACACCAAGAAAGTGCGAGATCTCCGACAAATTGTTTGAAAAGATGGTTATTTTGCATGCGTTCCAGGTTTTGGATCACCCTGTCTTTTTTGTATTTCACTGTCACCTACTTAGAGGGTAGTGGATTTTTCTTTTCGTTTGGTGTGTGTGTTTGATATAATTTGATGATAACCTTTTGCGATCCACCACGTCTGCTGCAGCCTGATAGTGTTCTTCACTGACATTCATTGAAATGAGAACATGAGATCGGAGACTAGAGGTTCCATCTGTCTTTGTAATGGATTCCTTCTTTCTTTCTTACCTGTGAGAAAAGAAAGATGGACATAAAAAAATATATAGAACGAAGAAGTGCTTAAGAAAGAGAATAAAGATGAAAGGATCACCCTTCACTTTTTCTTCTTCGTTTTCACAGTAATCGAAAAGAAGAAAATGGAAATCTTTCCATAGCTTGTGTGTGTGTGTAGGCGCGTTCAATCATTATTTACATCCCCTCAGAGAATCGCATAGTGACATAATATTGTCTCATCTGGAAATTTGTCGTATAATAGCGAAATTCTGTACACGAAACTCGCATAAATTTGAGAAGTTAAAACTTTTAGGGGTCATAAAAAAGTTTCGTTTTCTTTTCATGTTTTCGCGTGTATTTGAATATTCACGTTTGTGGTATATATGAAAAAAAATATTAGTTAATTTTTGGAGTTAAACTTGGACAGGAGTGGTGGCCAACGAACAACGCCTTGTGCAGAAATCAATAATCAATTATTTTTCACGTTGATGACATTACGCAAGGTTATTAGTCGCAATGGTAATTTAGGTGGAAGAAAAACGTACACATGTAAGATGGGAGAAGAAGCTTTTTCACTTCCCCGGGCGAAAAAGGAAATTACACATTCGGAGGACTTAAAGTTTTGATTAAAAACTTCAACCAAAAAAAAACCATTTTTTTTTGAAGTTGTAGAAAGCCTTTCTTTACACTACAAATTCGTTTTACATGTTCGGTTTGTGTTTGTTTTTTACGCGTTAACGTGATAAATCAAATGACTTCAGTTTTTAATAGAATACCGCAATGACCCAGATCTCTGTGTTATAATCGCTTTTTGTAGCATCTTATCACTAGACGGAGTTGGTTGGTTGTAGACGTACAAATATGTTAACTTTGTAGCTATAAAGCTAAAGTTTGTATCACTAACTCGGAATCCCTATCTCATGTTCCCGTGCTGCAGCACGGGTCTACTTTTGCTAACGGAATTGTTTGACTTGTTTTAATATGGTTTGTAGTGCCTGTATTTGTTCGACACTTTGCTGTCCTTGGTCCCCATTGGACTGTTAAATAAAATCATTCATTCATTCATTCATTCACTTAACGTAATGTGTCGCAACAATCTATTTGCACTAGATTCGCTATGCTTCAAAAGAATACAGTTTGTGAACGTGCGTTTCGCACTGAGAGCGGCAAGTTTTCGTCAAAACTCTTCAAAACAAATTATTTGAACTAAATTCGTTGTCTCAATCAGGTTTTTTACACTCTGCTGGTTGTAATCATATATTGCGGGGGGGGGGAGGAGTATGTAAGTGTATTCGTTTCTGTATTATTATTATTATGATTTTAATAAAGAGAACGTATATACTGTAGTAACGTACTGTATATACCGGTACAGTATAGGTATGTGTGGGTGTTATTTTTTTTTTATGTAGGATGATGTCATTCTATCCATCAAAGGGATTAGTTGCTATATTTAATTTGGCATTGTATTTAAGACAAACACAAGTTATTTATACCACCTTCGCAGTTAGAAGCAAACAATTGCTGTAAACAAATTCTTCCTTTTGTTATCTATCAAATGATTAGTTCTTCTCTATTATTAGTTTCGCATCACTTGATCTAATTGACAGGTGTTATTGTTGCTATTATTATAGTTGTTTAAATTGGTGATACATATAAACTGAGAACTCTCTTGTACGCTTTTGTAACATACATCTAAGATATATATCGTACGTGTGTGTACAGGGTGGTCAAAACGTTTGGTTATAACAATTATTTACGGAAGTATTTGTCGTAGGATGGTGACGGAGCCACCTGATGCGAATCCAATGGTGCTTACGAGAATGACCTTGACTCTTGCCTTCAAGATCATTCAGTTGGCAAGTTTTGAACCGTGAGCAAACTATGCGATCGAAATATCATGTTAGGAACGCCCCCTCGCCAATGAACGTGGGCGACATAAAAGTTGGACAATAGAAAACCAACTTTTCTGTGACCCGTGCTAATGAACGAGGGGGCATTCCTAATGATTCCATCGCACTCAGCTCATATTTCGACGGCATAGTTTGCTACAGCAGCGCTTAGAGTTTACGACTTAAAAGTGAATTGCAAAGTTGTAAGGACAATCACAACTTACCGAATGCATAAGTTCAAAAGTTATGGCCGGAATAACATTACAAATAGTGAATTTTTTTCCAGTACATAAAATCTCGAAAAATTCATCTCATCGCATAATAGCGAAATTGCATATAAGGAACTCGGCAACTTCTTATATACGGGAATAGAACCGAGATTTTATACTACAGTGGAATCGGGTTATAATTACTCACGGATAATGTTATCCATCGGCTATTCTTATCATTTTCAGTCGGTCCCAAGACACTGTTCAATGTTTTTATTTTCATCGTTTAATGCTATCAGCCGGCTATTGTTATCAAAAACACTTGTCTTAAAGTGAATACAATGACTTTATTCCACTGTTTAAAATTGATCACATTAAGCGAATGAATCAGTGGTATCAGTAACCAGCGTCTGCTGTATTCAGAATTAGAATAGTATTTGTCTTTAGCATTGTTTGGATCAATTTTGCATTCTACATTGTAAATACTCACGTTGTACATGTATTAATGTGCACCGATATTTGTACTATCGATAGTGGTAGAGATCAATGTAGATAAACACTCGGTGTTGATACTGAACTTTAGTATCGAGATATCTTTTTAATATTATAAGAATATAAGTGCCATAGTTGTATGCAAATACTCACCTCTAATTGTAACTTGGCTAAAAGCTTATAATATATTGATTAAAATAGTAAAGCGGGCGTTGTTGTTATTAATATCTTTTTGAAATTCTTGTCGAAATTCGCCTCGTTTGGTTTTGTTTTTTTTAATTTAGGCTACTAGAGCTATCGAAAGAGGGTTATTAATATTTAACAGTTATTAAAGAGTTATGCTGCTATTAAAGAGGTAGACAATATTTAGAATGACTATTCTACGTTGATTTTAAATATTTAATAGCGATTCAAATGAATAATTTTGTTGAACGTTTGCTTTTCGTCAAATGTTGATTATCCGACTCATTTTCGTGGAATTTCGTCATTAACTTTGGGCATTTTAATTGGTTCTTTTATTCTTTTATTTTTTTTTTTGGCAATTTTGTGTGGTTAAGTGGCTTAACGTTGTGAAATCGCATTTTTACACACTATAAATTGATATTGAAACGGGATGTACAGTTGTTGAAATGTGCGAGATTCATTAAAATTATCATCACAGCTCGAGTTAATTTTATATTAACGTTGTAAAAATTAATTTTTTGGACACTCGGCATTTTGTATGTTAATGAATTGAAGTTGGACAAATGTAGAATGGTTAAGTGGATCTGGAAATGGTAGTTTTAGTCTCAACGAGTGGTCTCGTTGAAAAATCGACTTGAAGAATGCACTATTGATGTTGTGGTCGTGCAGTTGTCCTTTGATACCCTCGAGCATGTTTAGTCCGTGGATAATGTTTCAATTTTTATGAGATGAAAGCACATGTTTACGCTGAGTTTGTGTTTGGATGGCAACCTCTGTTGTTATGGGATTTAAAGTGGGACTTGTACACTTGCAGCGTATCTAGCGTACATTTTAACGTGCAACTTGTTTTTGTGTGTTGTACTCTAATGTACACTTTAATAGAAACTTGTTTTTGTATGTTTTTATATAGCTGTTGAACTGACGATAGGGTGTTTGCTCAGATGACTGGTTGCTCAGATGAACTATTATGTAATAAACTAGACATACCATATACACATATGTATAAATGTATATGCTTCTGTTTACAGCAATGCTATAATTCGCCTATAATAGATCAGTACCATTGACTCTGCAAAGTATGTAGCATCACAGTCACTAACACACTATGTCGAACCCTTAACGAAAAACCTATTTGGCGTGTCACTTACTTCGAATTGACACGACGTGGATCCGTCAAAATTTAATAGAACAAAATGTCTCAGGGGCTATGTTTATGTTCAAATTTGCAGCTCCGTAGGTCATCGGGAACCTACTTTAAAACGAGATCAAAGAGGTCGAACGGTGACAACACCCAAGTGATAGTTAAATAAAAGATTGTAAAAACACACGCGTCGAATTGTTAACCTTTTCGTTTTTGAAGTCGGTTAAAAAAAATTGTTTTTTTTTAGTTGAGTGTCAGTTGATAGCTTCTCGGTTTATGCGTGGGTTATATTCTAAACTTTGCATAGTACAGTACACTTATATCTCGCTATACGGCCTAGATACGTTCCGGAAAAGTTGGCTGCAAAGCGAAACGCCGTATAACGAACCAATTAGTTTTGATTATTGACAGCATTGTTTTGGCCCTATAACGAAACTTTGTGGGCCTTAAATCGAAAAAGTGCCATAAATAAAAAAGGCCGTTATAGCGAAATGCCGTATAAAGAGCGGTCGTATAGCGAGGTATAGGTGTATTAGGTTTCCACGTAATTACATATACATTTTGTGATTGGGTGTGTAATGATGGATATGTAATTATTTATATATGTAGTAGTATACATGTGTGTACTTTAAAGAGGATAACTGTTTCACGTGTATAGATTTTTGATAATGGATTCCGTCTCACAATAAGATGTAAGGCAAATTCTAAAATTTTTCGTTAAAACTTTTTGAGAGGAGGAAGCTGCATGTAAAGGTAGTCTTTTTAAGTTAGTTTTACCTCGGGGAATAAAACAGATTTAAGAAAACGCAAAAGACATTTTAAAGTAGAAAAAAGATTCTAAAATAAAAATCGCAAATGAAAACAATCTCTGGGCTCAGACGATAAATTTTTAATTAACGTTTTTCAAGACCGTTTTTTTTTTGTCTGTTATTCGAATCAATGAAGATTTAAAACGTATCAAAGAAAACAAACTTGATTCGTTTCCAAAAAACAATGATAAACAAATAACTGTGAAAACAAAACATTTAAGTATAATTAAACAATCTAAAAAACAAACAAACAAACAACAAAAAAACCATTTTGTCATTCGACTGTTGTTAAACGTAGCTTTAATTGCAGTTCAACAATTAATTTCAACTCGGTCTATAACGGTTAAAACAGGATTTCGGATACTGCGAGTGAACAAAGAAGATGGTTGGAAATATACAATACTATTTAAACAAGAGTTTAAATAGAATTTTCATTCAAAATAGCCCAAGTCTTCATCTCCCTCTATCTATCTTCATCTCTGTGAGAACGCATCATGGTCTTGAACGCTTGGTCCATCCAACTGTTTTTGTTTCACTTACTGCTTGGTTGCTGCTCGCTTTTTTAGGGCGTGTCAATGCAGCGGTGACACCTAGCGACATCTTAATAAAACAAATCTTCCGATAAACCAAATCCTGTTTCATTTAAAACCGTGCATGGCACGGGGCTATTTCTGGTTATTCAAGAAGGTTCAATAATAATTATAGGTGATAAGTATGTCGTGATTCAGTGTTATTGGTGTGTAATCATGTTTGTGATCTATTAATAGTTATATTTTTGTGGGATCTTAGCTGAGAGAGCCGCATGTGGCGCTACTTGCCTGTACTTGGTTTATGGGTTTAGGAGTCGAGGTTAGGTTGCATAAACGAGAAACTTATTAAGTGTATGTTTAATGAATTTAATGATCTATCAAAAGTAACTATTTTAAGCACAGCCCCGTAGCAATTAGCGCCACAAACGATTCTGTTAATCTGGTAAAAATACCATTTTATTTATTAATAAATATATTGCACGTATATACCTGTTCGCAATGATCTTTTCTAGCATATACAAGGGTATACACGTACATTTTAACGTTGAATTGTATCGATTTTACTTTATCGATAAATCTGTCGATATTTGTATTGCATTTGATTTTGGATACAATCTAACTTCTAAGTTACAGCATTGTTTGTACGTAATAACTGAGTTTAAAGTAAAAAAAAAATATATTATAACGAGCAACATTTTCGTTATAATCGAATTTGTAGGTTTTTCGTTATTTTTGGTTCCGCCAAAAAAAAATGACTGTTCACTTTTCTGCAACACATGCTGTGCATTTATGTCTCCCCCCCCCCCCTGAGTTCGACACTGGGTACCATAATGTTTCTCTGCAATACTATACAAGCTGTGCACTAATGATTCAGCACAACGCAAGCTGTTTTTTGCGATGCTTTCTTGCAATACACCCAAAACTATAAAACGGATGAAATGCATCCCTGTATGACAAATTGATGTTTTTGCCATAAATTTCGGCGACAGAAAAATAAATCATCTACAGTACTTGTATAGTATACCTATAAATGCTTGGGAGTGCAAAACTTATGGACCTATAGACCGTTTATTTTATGAGAAAAAGGTTTAACCTACCTATAGTTAATCATAAAATGGAATTTAGTTAACCACGAATAAAGCTAACTAGCTGAGCTCTAACGCGATGCTGTTAATTAATAGCTATTTTGACGTAAACTTATTTTTAGTTTAAAAAAAGCAATATTCGACGGTATTCTAGAAGCACAGTTCGGTGGTACTCAAAATGCAACAACACGATAACGACAATTATCAGCGTAGCAAAGTTTTATGTTAGACTAGCTTTTAGCCCGTCAAAGTGACGGGAATTTTTTTGGATTTTTTATTTCAGAAATTCTATAATACGTGTTGGTAATACGCACGCTGGTTGCAGCTAAAACTAACTAATACCGAACCGGAAATATATATTGAAAATTCCGGTTTATCCCAAATTTTTTCTTTGTTTATTCGAAATAGGCTTGGTCTCATCACATTCGGATAATTTATAAACGGACATTCGAGTTTATGGTGTATTTACTTTTTGTATTCAAGTATAGCATACTATACGTGATTGCGCAAAGTTTTAAGTAGATCTGCGAAGCTTACAGTTTTTTTAGGAGGGGGAGTAGTATTTGAATTAAATTTATCATTTCCATTTTTTTTGTCAGGTCTTATAGTTACCGAATTGAATCTTTTCGTGGAAATGTGCTATTGGTGACATCTTATAAGCAAATAAAAAATTCTTTGTTTGTCTTTTTAATCTTAAATCGACTCACAACAACAAAATACGCAACGTAAAATGTTTTGATTTTGCTTTTCTTTTAAAGAACTGTACGAATGGTAACATTTTTAATATATTGCAGTATTATAGTGTTTCAAAAATGTGTAGATGTTTCATGATCCAGAAAGGAAAGAAAAGTTTCGGGGTGTAAAGAAGAGACAGCTGTTATCGCCTTTGTTTTGTTTCTTATATTTTTTGTGTGGTTTCATCTTCTCTACTCACCAAACCGTGAATCTGACAGGTTATTTTTTTAATAACATTTAGATTTTTCGGAAACACGTATAAAAGATGAAAGAAGAAAAAAAGTTTTTTGTTGATGGTTTTGAAGATGATTTTGTTACCAAACAACAGTTTTTCGCAACTTTAATCTTTCGTACACAGAGAATTACTGTTCAGCTTTCGTTTCCGAGTATCCTGAGCCAAAAATTGAACAAAATTAATTAATTCCTGAACAACAACAAGGTTGTTGTTGTTGTTTTCCTAGTATCCTTTGGTTTAACGTATCAGAGTGTGTGCATAAGTGGGAAGCATTTGTAATTTAATAAAGTTGCATAGAAGTGTATCGGTTGAACGTTTATAATGTAAATGAACCCCAGTTTCTAACGAAAGAGAAGTATTAGTTTTATGTAAATAAAGCTGTGTAATTTTCAATTCTTCAATGGTTGCGTAGGATGTTTAATGGTTACATGAAATATCTAGGCAAACTGTGAAATACAGTGGGGAAAAAACGAGTAGAGATGAATATGCCGGTTAAAAAATTCCATTGTTTCATGGAATCAGTCGATTTAGAAATGGTGTAGATTGAATTTAGAGATTTAAATTAATTTACTTCCAATTATGTTAATATTCTTTTAGTTTCAGATATACCAGGCAAATTATATTCTATCTTTCCTAACTATGGACTAAAGTCAATCTGGGCGCATTTCTGCGCAGCGTAATCGGAAATCACCTAGTACTTGGGTCATAAATCCACCAAAAAGTAGTTGATTGTATAACAATATGTATTTCTGTTTTAAATTGGGTAATTGAATAAAAATTTACTTTTAATACTTGCAAGTGTTAATGTTAGTCACCATGGAATTGTCTAAATATTTTTCGAAACGCACCAATTGACAGCAGTTGTTTCCGTTGTAAATGAAAGCGCATATGTGTCATTTTCTATTAGCATAATATATTTTGAATTTACCGCGCTGACGGATGAATACATAAGCTGCGCAACAATGTGTGCAGATCGACCATTCCAAAGTTAACACAGATGGAGTTACTGTACAGCTATTAATTATACATACACGGTCAACCTTACTGTTGTATTCAGAAGAACTAGGACATAAAAAATCAACTGATGAAATTAGTTATTAATTTTGTTGACTGGTTAAATTAGCTATTTAACAGCATTACAACAGCGCGTCAGGGCTCCGCAAGTTGGTGATGTACTTTTTTTTAGTTTCACGATTTTGATGAGATTAGAAATGAGTTACCATTAAATTAAATTTTTTTTAAAGTTTGGGTACCCAGGTGAAAAGAAATCGATCGTCATAACTTGACATGACTTGCACGTTTTTCACCTTGTTCTCAAGTGTTTGGTGAAAAATTGATAGGTAGGTGGCAAATAATCCACTATGGTTTTTTTAGCATGTTTCACATCCACGAATAGGTTGTGTTTTTTGTAAATATTATTTTTATAACTTTTTTTTTTACAAATTAAGAAGATATTACGCTCGTCTTGGTTTTTTTTTTTATATAGTTATATTTTTTATCTATTTTTTTTTTGTGTACGGGTTTATAGTGAAAGGTGTGATAAATAAAGTGCAGTAAATACCTCTGGCTTTTGGTTGCGCAGCATCCATTCGCAGGTCGTAAAGAAAACCATTTTCTTCTTTATATTGGCAGATCAAATCAGCGTTCCCATTGGTTCGATGGGAAGTTGGAATAAAAGAACGAAAAAAAAAATTCCAAAGGGTTGAAAAAGTCTGTTTTATATATAAACATATATATATATATTGTGGAGTTTGGAAAAAATAGGAAGAAAAAGTGTTGAATCGCTGCGTGAAATTGAGTCTGCTCGATAAGAACAGCAGTTTATATCGTTGGTTTGTGTGGATTTTGTTTGGTGGTTAAAAGTTAAAAAGTTGTGAGTGTTTTTTGTGTCAATGTGTGTTATTTATTTTTTGGGGGTTTTTTTTGAAAGTGTAAGTGTAAATGAGTAAAAATGGTCTTGTGTGTCGAACACGTGTTGTTTGTTTAGGTGTGTAGTAGTATTTCGGGTAAAATGTTGACGCGTTTATGAGTTTGGATTTTTTCAAACAGGTGTAATTTCTCCCCTTTTTATTAAAGCGTGGTTATGAGTTTGGTGTTATTTTTAAGGTGGGAATGATATTTTAATGTTGTACAGGGTGATCCAAACATGTAGATTTAAACGGGGTGATCCAAAAAACATCTGGTAGCGAAAGGGGTTCGACTTGCGTTTTGGTTATTTTACAAAACCTAATCCTGTAAATAGTAAGGATCGAAATAAACCTTACCTAACCTATAACAAGATAAACACTATTTACCAAATGGTGAATAGAATTTATCTTTTAGTTATAGCATCTTTAGCTATGTACTTAGTCACGACGTTTACAGATATTTTTAGGGTCTGACACTGCGGGGGCAGGTTTTCTCGGGGCACTCCCGTTTCCTCCTGCTTCATAAAACCCTGTTCC
>JAQIWH010000785.1:0-40536 GCA_034695005.1 Cryptops parisi | reverse complement strand
CCAGAGTTGCATAGTAGGTAAGACTATGCGGCTCTGATGCACAGAGAAGAGGAATCGTCTGGCTGAGGTCTCGGATATGTCCCCATGTCCTATATAAAGTGTGTAGTGCCTTGTCAGGAGCACCGATGGTCTTTAGGGTCCTGTTAGGCTGTGTCTTAGCTAACGGTTAGGCTTTGTCTTCCTCCTGACAAGCATAGGTTTCATCAAAAAATCCAACCTCGGCTGGGCGCAACATTTTAGCTTTTATGGGATGGTTTTCTCGTCATCCAAAGTAGGAGTGTATAATGTAAGAGTTTAAAACGAGAATCGTCGTAAATCGTCAGTTTATTTTTCGTAAGTTCCAGGTTTCTTAGTTTTAAGGTTTAAATTATCATGACGTAGATTTTATCACCTTTCTCTTTTGCAGCCTCAAGACATCGTTCAGGAAAACCTCATGGAAGATAGTTTTGTTTTTAAATATATTAGTTTGTTGTATGGCTTAAAAACCGCCTGACCTATGCAATTTTTGGTGTGGCAAGTCATTTGCAAGTGGACAATGTGACCGTGACATCAGCTTCTTGCCAACCGTTTTCATTGGTTAGGGAAGAAGCCATGTCAACACTTGTCAACTAATTGCCCAAGTTGTCATGCGTAAAATTGCGTCACAATTTTGTTTGACAAATTTAGAAATTTGTGAGCAATTGATGTTGGCTTGTAGCCAACCAGTTTTTATTGGTTTGGAAAAAAGTTAATGCCAAAGTTGTCAACAAATTACTCGAGTTGTCATATCTAAAATTGTACAAATCTTGACAGGTGTCAGGTGGCCTTAATACTTGTTTTGTCATTTTTCTTCAGTTACAGGTGTTTTCTTATTATATCAGGATATGAATTTCATAGGATTATTGTATTGGTTTGGTTGGTGACTACTTGGAACCAACTAGGTATCTTCATGTTTATTTATATTCATAATTTATTTTGTAATTATTTAATCTTAATCCTTGTTGTTTATTTACAGGCCAACATCCAAGTCCATTTCGAGATGTCCTGTATTTGAAATACTTCTGATGGTCTAAACAAATTGTAATAGTTAAAGAAAAATCGGTTTTTGTATTGCTGTCAATTGTAATGATTTGAAATATTGGAAAAGTAATTATTTTTTAAATATGTATTTCAATGTTAAAACGTTAACTTTAAATCAACTTGTTCCAATGTTCATTTTGATTTGTAATTATATTTTTAATTCCACTTGAAATTTATATACGTAGAAAATTTATTTCAAAGAAATAATTTTTGTTGAAATAAAAATATTATGAATTTTATTTTGCAATTTTTGTTTTGTGAATGTGTAATATTTGAAGTGAAGAAAACAAACAGGTGAAGTATTAATATAAAAAATGAAGCATAATAGTAATTAATGTAAATTTTAATCAAAAGTAATGTTAATGATTATAATTAAAGTAAATTTTAATCAAAAGCAAATATAGTAATTATTATAATTAAAAAGCAACAAGTAAACTAAGAATTAATTAAGCAAATTTATAATGAGTTAAAATTAAAAAATTTGCTTTGAATTGATGTAAAAATTTGACTATGAAATTTGAATTTTTCATATTTTAACTTTAAAAATTACTGATTTTTTTGAATTTTGAGTTTAATATCTCAGTTTTTTAATTTTGTACGCCAGTTTGATACCCATCTTTTATTAACGAAATTGAGAGATATTAACCTGCCTGGGGGGGGGGGGAATCTCGCTCCCCTTCTCTCATGGTTTTGCAATGTTTGTAGTTGACCACTAGATAATGCCAATCTATTAGTGTACAGTACTTTTTATAGAGTATGGAAGTTTAAATATGCAGTACTGTAAAATTAAAAATTCATCAGATTAATAATTAAATTTATATAAACTTGAAATTTGTTATTAATTATGAAATTTTTATATTGATTTTCATCGTTGACAACCCGTAATTTTTTTTGCTACACAGGGCGATCCAATAAATGAATATGAACCAACAATTATTTAAAAATTGAATTTATTATGTTCAGTCTGTTGTGATAATTATTACAAGGCAATTCTCTTTTCAATGTTATAGAAAGTTTCATGAAATGCAGCGGTTTGAGATTCGACAACTTTTTTTCAACGTATTTTAAATGTAATAATAATTATAATTATTTGGAATCAATAAAAAAAATAAAAGTTAATGCTAATAATCGTGATGTAAATTTGTATTTTTTAATAGTGAAAAATAATTAATTGAAAGCTAAGGCTGTGCGACTTGAGCATAATGTGGTGAATAAGTTAAAGAATAAATATAAATAAATTAATTAATTATCACAGATAATTATTCAAATGTGTGAAAGTGGTGAACGGTGCTCGACTCCTCTTCGGTCCCCAGATTGGTTTTCGTCACTTGCAGGTTCCAGTTGTTGGTGCTCAAATCGACAAACGTACTAATGCTGATTAGATCTGCCCGTTGATTGCCGTCAAAATCACCAACTGCACCTGGGATAATTAGAATCAAAGCACCAATGTAGTGTTTTCATCAACAATGTAAAGTTTGTCAGACATATAGATTAGCCAATTTCTAAAATATCTCACTTGAAGCATAAAATCCAAATGCAGGTAGGCAATCTGGCAGGTATTTAGTGGACCCTGCAAAATAAAATGTAGATTATGTTAAATACACTCACCCCTTAAAAAAAAAGAAACAATTAAATGAAATAAATAATCTGTACCTAGACACATGTTAACACTTTGCTGCAACGTCTTTTCTTGTACTTCAAACTCGGTATTCAACACGAGCAATTTTTCATCAAAAGCAACTGTCCGCGTGTTCTTATCATCCTCTCTGCTCGTGTTATCGTCATAATCCGTTTGCTTCTCACTGACTGAAGTGTTCTACGAGATTGAACGTTTTGTAAAAACTTGTTGATAAAATCAGTTTTTTTTTTATTTTGTAAGCTAAGAGTGACAAGAAATTTTACCAATGATGCTGTGTCATTGACCGTTTTCTCAAACGCCTTGAACGCCACCAAGTTCTGCCAGATGTTATTATGTTTGGGCAAGACGATGGGCGAGGTGATTGATTTTTGTGAGTAGTGCCATAGTTCAGACCCATCATCTCCAGAAAGAGCTACAATCTAGAAATAATGAACTAATTAATAATTTACCAATACAAAATAAAAACAACTACAAAAAAACTATATGCTTACTGTTGTATAACATTCGTCACTACAATTTTGTAAAACAAACGTCAGTAGCACCACTTTGAATTTGTCTTCTACGGTGAATCCCACAGTACAACTGAAAACACCAACCTCATCACTTAAATTTATTTTCAGGTACTTATCATTTATCCATTATTCCTGCATTTAACGTTAGTAGTTAGTGTTGTTATTTGTTTCTTTTACAATTTTTAACCAACCTAAAGCGAGTTCTATACCCAAATAGTCACTAGGTAAGGTTAGTTAAAAATAATAAAAGCAATTGGCAAACACCGAGTGAAGAAATCTCGGATAACAGATCAACTTTCTAATCCATTAATATGTACTATAAGATGATATATAATAAATGTTGATTACTTGTGGGTTTCCATGGTAATCATTGTGCACTTTGTGGTGCTAATAGTTGTTTAACTTTCACTAAATTGTCTATGGGCATGTTTACTAGTTTAGTTTGGTTGAAGAAATTAAGCGTTGTGTTTTTTTAACTCACCTAAAGTTATATCCATACCCATAGACAAAAAGTTTAGGTTAGTTATTAAAATAAACAACTATTAGCACCACAAGTGTGTTTACCACGCAAACCCACAAGAAGTTAAACTTATTCGACGTTACCTCACGGCATCGTATCCTTTCTTTTGATAAGACCATCTGGGATTTAGCAATGAGCTGCTGTAAACAACAACTTCTCCGTCACCACCTACTAGTAGAATGTCCATTGTATCGTTCATGCCCAAGTCGTCGGTTAGTAGATGGACATGAGAACCTTCGCCGCCAAACCTGAAGAAGAGTAGAATTGGATTTTCAGTATAAATGCTCGCAAAGCCTTAATTTTGACGTTAAGCAGTGTTTAAAAAGAAATGTTTCAATGTAATGTGCGTGTTGAAAAGTGCAACTTACTAAATGGTGTGCAAAACAAGGAATAGGGAGGACACTTCCGATCATCACACATGCAGACAATTTTTTTTGTTCAAAAAAGATTACAATCTAAAAATCAGCAAACTAGCATTATTGGTGTTGTATCATTTTAGTACACATATTTGCATGCACAACTTTATACAGTTTATGCTCAATAAATATCTAAATACAACTCTTGGTTTACGAACATTTGATACAACAAGTGTCAAAATCCATCTATTCTTTTCTCATGCATCTTGGATGATAAACAATTGAATGTATATGGTACCAGCAAAGTATAGAAGAATGCCAAGTCTAGTTTAGGCAATGTTTGTAATAACACCAATTAGCATTTGAAAAGCTATGTTACGAATTTAGAATTTTTGTTTAAGTTTAGTCATAAATTTAAGCTAATGTTGGAAAGCTAATGGAAATGTTGTTAACTAAGCTAAACTAACAAAAATAGTTGCATACAAGATGTTATTTCAAACTTTTCCAAAAAGAGAATAGTCATTCTATGGAATTCCTAGATGCTATACATTGCTGGCAACTATACATTTTGTAAAAGCTCAGAAATGCACAAAACACATAATGAACGAAATGTATAACAAACGTCTTGGAACGGAACTTGTCTGTAAACCAAGAGTTGCTTTATTTAATGAATTGAAATCACTGTTATTACCTGTGCAGCAACGATACCAGGGTCGTACACATAGACGAATCTTGCTCGTTAGTTATGTTCCGCAATGCAGAATCTTTCAGGTTGTCAAGATTGACTAAATACACGGAGCCTGTTTCTACAAATAATAATAATGACAATAAATAAACAAATTGTCATTTATCATCTATTTGTCATTAAACAAGTTGGTTCACCCTACTTGTTTCATCAGCGGAGTCGCAATGCAAAATCAAATGGATGGAACCGTTGATGTTAATGGCGACCGGCTTAGAGGCCTTTGGACAATCGGTGAGTGGCATATGGTTGCCCACAATTTCTCCTGATTCTCCCGATATGATCAACAAGTACGACACGGAAGAGTTTGGGCAATAATTCTGGAAGTCTTTTCCCATGTGGCAGGTGACGATGAGATCTTCTATGTCATCGTTGTTGAGATCTGGCACTACTGCTGGAATCGATACGTCGACGGGTCGCCGCTTCTTCATGACGTGATCATGCAGCGACCAGATCGTAATGTCTAAACAACACTTAAGATCACATATTCATGCTGAATAATAAGTCATTCACTTATACAGGGTGAATCACTTGACTCTTTTCACCACAGTTAACGTTTTAGCTTGTTGCTGCTGCTGTGTAAAGATATAGATTAAAGGATATCGCACCAATTTGTGGACAACTGACGTCAGCTTCTTGCCAACCAGTTTTTGTTGGTTGAACAAGAAGCCGACGTCACATAGGTACACAAATTGTTTGAATTGGCACACCAAAAAAAATTGCGTGTCATGAAATTTAGTAACGTTTAACATTACTACATAGGTCAACAGCAGCTAAAAGGTTACTGGAGACTAAAAAGTTAAGTGACTCACCCTGTATACGACGTTTTGCTTTACCGTTGGCGATTTTGATGGCTGAAAACAAGCCTAGATCACCGACTAATATGCAGTCTTTTACCCCGTCTTGATCGACGTCGATCTCGTTACACAGAATATCCGACGGAGCGGCGTGATATTTCTGCTCCCAAATTTTTTCGCCGTCGTAACCTCGTAACACAATCACACCGGCCGTGTAAGGAGAGGTTTCTAAACGAAATATGGACACAATATATCATATCATTGTAATTTCAGATATTTTTTTAACTAACTTAAACTAGATACAAGATACCAGTTAAGGTTAGTTAAAATAATAACAACCAATTTTATCATTTATCATAAAATTAATACACTTTTTTTTTTTGTGGCAACTAACGTAAACTATAGACAAGTGCCGCTCTCGTACCAGTGGCTGTAGGCTAAGACACAATTTTTTTTTTATACTAAAAGAAACACCTTTTTTTGTTAGTACAATGTAAAATAAATTAATTTACCTAATGCTTCAGCAAAGCTACTTTTTCCATTCATCTCACGATAACCTATAATAATATCCATTCGTCCGTCCCTATCGGCGTCGACTAACTGTACAAGGCCAGCCCTGAAAGCTAAACGTTAAAACGACGTCAACATCTTGGTTCACACACTCTTATATTTTTGCAATACATTGATTCTAACCTTTAGAAGGTATTATCGTGTTCCAATTGGGCGTTGTTTTGAATCTTTGGTTCTGGCGACACGGCGTGTATCCAACGTCGCATGGCAGAAACCAAAGGAACGACAACACGGCCATAAACGCTACACTAACGGACAGTATGAAGCAAATTTTGCGAGACCATGTCATAACCTTGCCATCTCTGTGATGGACGGAAATCAAAGGCGTCGGAGAGTCGTCGTTGACGTGGTTCGTGTTGTAGAGTCGGTCCATTTCGATACCGTTCCTGACGCGTCCGTGTTTGTCCTCATCTTCGTCGTCGCTTAACGCTTGTGGCAACGGTGAATAGTGGTTGTTTTTATCTAACATCACACCACCTGTAAAGCGTTACCATATATTGATTAATCGCAACGTACGCCGACGGTTCAATATCAACGTGAATAATGATTTCTTGGTTGCAGAAAAAAACATCTGGATGAAAGTTTATGGTTTTTTTTTAAAATATATAATATATTTAATATACAGTATATTATATATTTTTTGACATGTGAAATCATTTGTCGTG
Source organism: Cryptops parisi (assembly GCA_034695005.1). Lineage (NCBI taxonomy): Eukaryota > Metazoa > Arthropoda > Chilopoda > Scolopendromorpha > Cryptopidae > Cryptops > Cryptops parisi. The sequence goes on along the minus strand of JAQIWH010000785.1, from coordinate 33,676 downwards.
AAAGCTATCATCAACAATGAGTTGTATACAGTATACAATTTAAATTAAATTTCATCAATCCATTGTATTAAGGAAATTAGCTGAATTCATACTGTATATATATAAAATATTACCTTAATAATATTCTCACCTTAAATATTATATTTAGCTTCAAAGAATAGACCACACCTTATAGTATACTTTAGTATAGATTTTTATTTTTTTTAACGTTATTTATTTTAGTTGCATTAAATTGTCACTAGGATATTTACAGTATAGAATTAAAATGATGAATTTTAATATAATTGCAATAATTAGCTTCAAAATTAAACAGACATTTTTTGTTCAAATAATCCATTACAATTAATCTTCATTGACAGGGCAATCACACTGGATGAAAGACAATAGACGAAGTGGGAGGGAAAAAAGGAAACCCGCAAAAATGAAGGTATGTATTCGTTCGACAAAATTTGTGTAAAACAGCGATTTACATAAACATCAATACCAATCGAACCGATAGAGTTAACATTTTGAAACATTAAAATCATAAATGAAACGTACAAGTTGAATTTTGTTGCCAGTTATGAGCAAAACATTGAAAATGAAACTAAATTTGAAGGAACTATGTTTTCAATGACTGTTGACTGATATTCAAAAAGTTTATTCTTCCACCATTTCTGAAGCAAAATTGGGCGACCATGCTGTGGGGCTGTAAGTTTATTTGTTTTTATTTATATATATCTCACTACTACGGATCTAATTCCATGAGGTCTGTGTAAAATATGAACTAATAATCAATCTAATTGTAAATAAAAAAATTATTTAAATTTCAATAGGAGTGAGGGAAAATGGAATGTATTGTACATTGAGTGTCAGGTTTGAAGCAAAAGTTTCAATCCATCGTTATAATGGCCCCACCTTTGATATTACAAGATCCAGTTGCTCAAATGAATACTTATAGATCATTTGTATCTATGTTGGTGGACCCAGGAGCTAGTAAGGCTTACTATCTATTATATACATATTTCCATTATCTGTCATATGTACGTTACGGCTTAATTTCACACTTCACTCACCCCACTTGTCTCATCCTTATTTTCACAGAGGATGAAAATAAACTAAAAGCCGCCCAAGAATTAAGCGAAAATTTTGAAGTAAGTATATGTCTGATTAGCTAGGTTGATTTACAGTGATTTGTATGTTTAATGCTTGTTAACGTATGTTTATCGCTTGTCAACAGTGAACGCTGGGTGCGTTTGGTTTGGTTGCTCATCAGCACTTTCAGCGCGTGAGCGTCTAAAGACAATCGATAACTTATTAAAGGATTTTGTAAATTACAAAGACGCTTTATAAGTTATCGATCTTTGGACGTTTATAAGCGCTTTCGGCGTGTGAGCATTCCAAGTGAATGCTCACACGCCCTGTATGTGTGTTCCTGAGTGAATGCCCTGTATGTGCTGTAAATGAAGTTTGTGTGTTCTGTTGCAACTCAGTTTTCTGATCAATCGTTCACTGTTGATGTTCCTTAATTGTTGAAATGAAGCTGTGTAATAACATGATATTATTATCGATACTAGTATAGCATTGTGATCATGGTTATACCGGTAATGACAGTTGTGTGTTCCATCGATTGATCTTTCATAATTGGTATTTTCATTGATGTTTATCCAAAAACTTCATGCGAAACTTCATTTTAGGTCACCAGCAAAAAAGAACCACTGGTATGAAAACTTAGTGGATTGAAAATTACAGAATTTCAGTTTGAAAAAAATATAATGTCATTTTATTTTTGATTTTTCAAAAGTATATTATATTTCTAAACTGAATTTCAGTAATTTTCAATCCACTATTGATATCGATTGCCATTCAAAACTCTGTTCATCATCTGTAACGGTCGAAGCTATCACCATACAATAAAAACTTAAAATTATTTCCTACAACTGTCTATCAGAAAGTTTTCCATGAAATGCATACCATAATTTGAGAGATTTGGAGGAAAAATCTATTAGTACAGGTTGCACCTCACTGATTTCGAATTCACTAATCCGGCATCAGATTTGATGGTTGTGCAATTGGAATTTACAGTAAAATTCACAGTGAATACTTTGGTTCATAATTTTCCAATTTACCTTGAAGGCTTTGGTTGGGTTCATAACTTTTCAGCTTACGGTGAATACTTTTGGTTCATAATTGTTAAATTAACAGTAAATGTTGGTCTCAACCTTTCTTAATTAGTGAGGTTCTACCTGTAGTAAAATAATTATGGTTCATGGCAAAACAAATGCTGTCATTTGTATATGAGAGAGTAGTTTAGACACTTTAGTTTCATTTTGAGTAGCTTTTTTAGAACTGTATGGAGATAAACAGCAAAAAAAGAACACTGTTTTGGCATATTGTTCATAAGTTTATATGTTTATATTTTTTTTTGTAATATTAGATTATAGTTGCATCTCCTCAATATTCATCATTTTTGGAACATGCTATGCGAATTTTTTTGAAAATTTTACAAGAGGGAGAGCCACATTTTATAGCTGAACACAGTGTACAGGTATATTGCATACATCAATTGTATGAATACTATTACAAATCGAATTTATTTGTTTATTTTTTAAATTATCGTTTTTTTAACAGCAACTACGGAAACTTATTCTTGAAATTCTTCATCGAATTCCAACAAATGATCATCTTCGATCTTACGTCAAACAAATTTTGACGCTGATGTTTCAATTGCTAGAAGTAAAACATTATTGCAATTTATATTAAATCCTTGTTTTATTTTAAATATTTATAATTGTTTTTTTAATTTTTCTAAGATTGAAAATGAAGAAAATGTTTTGGTATGTTTACGAATCATCATTGAGCTGCATAAACATTATCGCCCACAGTTCAATGCGGAGGTTAGAGAAATTTGAAATTTTTCGTTTCTTAATCAAACATTATTATTGCCTGCCATTTTGTTTATGTTATTTTTATTTTTGTGTTTAGATTCAACATTTTCTGCAGTTTGTGAAGAACATTTATAAGGAGTTACCTAACCATTTGAATAAAATTTTTGAACCTAAACCTCATTATAAGGTCAGAGATCTGGCCGAGGTTAGCATTGACTTAATCCTCTCTGAAACATTTACTATCACGACAATTCAAACTGAAAAGAAAAATCAAGATGGATCGATAATGGCTGTAAGTTTACAACAATACTGTACCGTAAACGATATCAACATAGTTTCAAAAGTATATTTTTTGTTTTATTTGTTTTTAGTACAACATCATTCCAAAAGCTGTTTTATCATTGAAAGTTCTTGCTGAACTACCAATCATCGTGGTACTTATGTATCAATTGTACAAACAAAATGTTCACCAGGACGTTGCTGATTTCATTCCACTCATCATGAACACTATCACTTTGCAACCTAATCCTGCACACAGGTAAACAGGATTATCCATCTAGATCATTTTGAGATTCATGATACGTCAATTTGTTGTAATTCACGTAAAAAAACTATGAAGGGTTGAATTTTATTAAATTATTTTCTTTCACAGAGCAAGTCCATCGTTCAACAAAGAAGTGTTTGTTGATTTCGTTGCAGCTCAAATTAAAACACTGTCGTTTTTAGCGTACATCATTAAAATTTATCAGGTAATAATTAGAATGAATTTTTGTGTAAAACTAGATTTTTTATTAAAAAAAAAAAATTTATAATAATGTTTTCGTAGGATATTGTAACTCAACATGCCATGCCACTAGTCAAAGGAATGTTAGGATTACTGACGTTGTGTCCACAAGAAGTAGCCCATTTGAGGAAAGAATTACTGATTGCCGCACGACATATTTTGGCAACCGATTTACGCAACAGTAAATTTCATAATTATTTAATAAATTTATTTGATTCCTTTTTTTTTTAAATGTAATCTAATTGAGGATGATTTTATTCCAGAATTTGTAACTTATATTGAAAAATTATTTGATGAAAATATTCTGATCGGTTCTGGTTGGACGACCTATGAATCATTACGGTGATTTGTTATTTTAATTTATTACTATTTATTTATTTGTAGGTATGTGGTGTCAGAAAAACAATGTTTTAAATATTTCTTTAATTTTGTTATTTTAGGCCATTGGCATACAGCACATTGGCTGATTTAGTACATCATGTTCGACAGCATTTGCCACTGAATGGTTTAGCGATGGCTGTTAACTTGTTTTCGAAAAATGTCCATGATGAATCATTGCCCACGAGCATTCAGACCATGTCGTGCAAGCTACTTCTCAACCTTGTCGAATGCATACGACAGAAAAGCGAACAAGAAAATGGAAATGTATGCAACAATGATTCTTCAAACTAATGGAAAAATAAATCGAGCGGTTAATTTATTTTTTTTTTAATTATACATATTGCAGGGTCGCGAATTGTTGATGCGAATGTTGGAAGTGTTTGTGTTGAAATTCAAGAGCATTGCTAAGTTGCAGTTGCCGTACTTGATTCAGAAATGGTGAGTACAAGTACTATATTTTAATTAAATTATGGTGATGCATTGTTTATAAACTATTTGTAGTAAAACTATATATTTGACGAAATTGTTTTGTATTGTAACAGTCGACAACAGCCAACACCGTTAGCTGCTCACTTACCTTTAGTACAAGCTGTGCAACAACAACAACTGCAGCAACAGCAACAACAACAGCAACAGCAGCAGCAGCAACAGCAACAGCAACAACAACAACATCCACAACAAGCTATGATTCAGCAGTCACCATTGACACCCATCATGGCACCTGCTTTGATACTCCAACAAGCTGCCGAAGTGAGAGGCGAAGAGTCACGATCATCCGTTGCGTTGTCAGACTCGAAAGACGAAAAAGTATGTTTTATTTTGTATTCAGCATTGTCACTTCAGACTACTGGCAACTTTTGGTCACATTCCATATCACACTTTGAACAAATAAGTTACCTTGTTTATTATTGTTTTTCTTATTTTATTCTACGTTGTGTATTGTACACAGTATACCATAATGCATATACACCAATCGATGTTTAAGTACAATCATGGTTTCAATGCTTTGAATTGACTAACATTGTTAATGTATGCAGTATGTATTGTAAAAGCTCAGGAAAATGCGAGATAAGTTAATTTACTAATGAACAATACTAATTTAGCATGTAGCTCGGCTATGCATATTAGAAATAAATTTTTTATCAACTTTTATAGCATGGGATATAAAAATGTAGCTCTTGACAATTGTACGCTATGCTGGTTTCGTTTTTAACCACAGTACAGTGGAATCCGGTTATTATAATGTGATAATGATATTATGATAACAATCGGCTGTTGTTCTCATTATCAATCTGATCCAAGACACTGTTTAATTATGGTTCTATTTCCATTGTTTAACTTTATCAGCTAGTTATTGATATCAAAAAGCACTTTACCAAAGTGATCCTATTAACCGGATTGCAATGTAATGTCGACAATTAAGATTTTCTTGATCTTTCATATTTTGCTTACATATTTGTTTATTTTTTTATTTATTGTTTCTCATTGTTAAACATATTTTGACAATGTATAAAGTGTGTCAGTTTCTTTTTCATTCTGCATAATTGATTTTGTTGCATTTCATGTCTGCGAAATACTTTTTGTTTATTATCACTAATTTTCTGTGTAGATAGTTACTGCAATGATTTGAAATTATGTATATTTTTATACCTTATACTTTAGCTCATTGTATCTTTACATAACCTTTTTTTTTTGTATCCTTCATATCCTCTTCATTGCAACATTTCATCAGTGTTCTTAAATCAACTCAAATCATAAACTTAAAAAAATGTAAATTTCAGTCGTATCTTGTATGAAACATACATAATATTAACTTTTAAATAAACAGAGAATTCCGTTTTATGATCGGTACCATACTGAATTTTCCACAAAATATGTTGAGATTACTGGAAGGTGTATAAGCAACAAATGACATATTTGCTTTGAAACTATAAAATTGATTCAAAACCAAGAGTTGCCTGTATTTGTGTCTTTGGATATTACCAGTTAAATTAGATCAACTGTCAGTGAGCTTACTTTATAAATTAATAGCGTGTTTCTATCATCTGAAAAACTTATTTTTCTTCTCAACTTTTAATGTAGCCAAAGTTCGGATTTCCTTCGTCTTCAATGAGTACTTACAACGTAGTCGATTGCCGAAGTTTGGTGAAAACTCTAGTTTGTGGTGTGAAAACTATCACCTGGGGCACTAGCTCGTGCAAAGTTGGAGGTGGTAAGTTGATATTTGTATTCAAAACCAAAAAAAATTATATATATATTTTTTTTAAAAATTACTGTATGGCTCCCGATTTTTGTTCCTGGGGAGTGAATGTTATTTTACTTTCTAATTGGCTGAAAACCATTATGCCTGAAAACTCTAGAAACTGTTTATTATTCCTCTCAAATTTTGGTTTTGTGACCAGGACATTGATAATTGACCTATTTCCAATAAAAACAATGGACATATTTTCATCTGAAAACTGGAAATGAATTTATTATGAAGTGATACAAAAAATTAGCTAAAAGGTTTAGAAGTGAGGTGTTCTACGAGATTTGCAATTATGAAGCAAATCACTTTCACAGTGTTGGCAAATTGTTTTATAAGGCCCAATTGTGAAGTGATGGAACCAGTGGCTTCCACTTGGCGTTTTCCACAGAGAACTCACTTCGCTCCGACTAGTATCGCTTGTTGTAGTGCACTGTTGTTACTCTATGATTCATATCATTGACTAAAAGTTGGCCATTTGGTACTAAATGTGTGTCTTAAATCTTAAAAAGTCTTAATTCCAAATGATTTGGTCATTTTGTTGGTTATTACAATTAAGAACAACGGTTTTTATTAATTAATACATTTTGAACCTGTACTAACGTACTTAATTTTAAGACCAATCGAAGTCGAGTGGTTCCAATGTTACTAAACCTCTGAAGGACATGATTTGAAATTCTCAGCATTTTTCACACCAAAAGGGGTGCAACGAGAGCTTCATTCAGGCATCTGTTTTGAAATGCCATCAAAGTGTTCATATAAGTGAAAAATATGCAAATTCTCCACTTGAAAACATTTGTAGGTGGAACACTTGCAAAGAAGTTTGGGCTTCTGTCCAAAACATTCATCAAAGAATTCACACAGGTGAAAAATCTTACACATGTTCTCTTTTTAAAGAGAACTTTGATAAATTTTTAGGACAGAAAACTGCGCAAAGAATTCACACAGGTGAAAACTATACAAATGTACTACTTGCAACAAGAGCTTCAGTCAGGCATTCACTTTTAGATTTTATTGAAGTGTTAATACAGACAATAAAATCTTGCAATTATACTTTCTGCAAAAAGAAGTTAGGTCAGGCTTGTCTTAAAACTTTATCAGTTCACATGGGTGAAATACCACGAGTTCACACTGGTGAAAAACTTTACAAATGTTCCATTTATAAAAATGTTTCAATGATTCATCTCATAAATTTAAAATTCATTAAAAAGTTCACACGAGTGTAAAACTTTTCACACGGGTGAAAAGGCATTTTCACACGGGTGAAAATGCTTAAGTATGTTCCAAGTTTTAAAAAAACCTTGAGTCATGCAGATGAGTTGAACGTTCTTTAAAGAATTCACATTGGTGAAACAACTTAATGAATGTTGTATTTCCAAAAAGTGCTTCACTGATGCTATGAATCTGCTTTGAAAAAAGCATCAAAGGTTTCATACAGGTGAAAAACCTTATGAATGTTCCAGTAGCAAAGAGATTCATTGTGCAGATTAGTTGAAAGTTCACCAGAGTTCTGACAGGTGAAAACCTTAATAGTGTTCCACTTGTAAAAGAGCTTTTATTCGGACATCAGATTTGAAAAGTCATCAAGGAATTTGCACAGGTGAAAACCTTACTAATGTTTTACTTGCATAAGGCGCTTCACTGATGCATCAACCTTGCAAAATAAACAGAGAGTTCACACAGGTAAAAAAACATAAATGTTCAAGTAGCAAACAGAGCTTTGTTGTGGAGATTAGTTGAAAGTTTATCAAAGAATTCAAATTGGTGAAAAACTTAACGAACGTTCTATTTCAAAAAGTGTATCACTGATTCATTTACTTTGAATAAGCTTCAAAGAGCTTCACAGTTGAAAAACCTTATGAATGTTCAAGTAGCAAATTAGTTAAAAGTTCATCAAAGAATTCATATTGATGAAAAACTTAATGTTTCAGTTGCTGAAAGTGATTCAATCTAAATTGAAAATTATAGATATATCTCAAGATATTTGTGGTTTAAGGACTGCACCAATATATCTCAGTGATGAAGCTCTTTTCCATTTTGAATATAGTCACAAAACCATACTTTGGGAGGAATAATAGACATTTTTTTATAGTTTTCTTCAAGCATAACCTGTTAGGGAATAACACACATTACCCAGGAACAGGAGAATAAAGTTTGTTGCATAGTGATTCAATATTGTTTTATTAAAAAAAATTTAGATGCTACACCAATACAAACGAAACATTTTCAACCAAAGGAGACATTAGTGTTCATCCGTTTAGTTAAATATGCTTTACAAGCATTGGATATTTACACCATCAATATTTCACCTCTTGGTCAACCTCAGGGTCGAACACCAGCGTAAGTACCGCAATAACATTTCTGAGTTTTGCATCAAATAAGTTATAGTTTTTGTCATAATGTATTTTCTTTGGGTATTATAAATTACAGAATGCAAGCAATGAGGCCAAGAGAGGAAAAAGAAGTGTTGGAGCATTTTGCTGGAGTGGTATGTTATCATTCGCCTATAGTTTATAATTGGTGCATCTACAGAAGTCTTTGATTTATCTGAGTTCTGTATATGTAAATATGCTTACTATATGCAATGAGAGAAATCTTCTTAGATGCTCGTTCAAAGTGCAAAAAGTTTGCTGTTTGGCATGTTTGTGCAGTACTTTGCGTTTTTGCACAAGTTACTGAACGCTAACATTTTTCTAACTTTGATGAGAATTTTTATATTTACGATTTTCAAGTTATTCAAAGTTTCTGCATAAAACAATTCACATAAACTAGGGGCTACTGCAGTTTAATTAGTGTTTGGGATATCTTAATAATTGGCAATTTATTTATTTATTTATATTTAGTTCACTATGATGAGTCCTTCTACTTTCAAAGAAATATTTTCAACAGCTATCGAAGTAAGTGCTGAGTGTTGCTTACTAAATACTCAGCAATGTTTTGTTCAAGTTTATTAATTCATGTTTTGACGATATATGTACTATTAACATTTTGTGTTCCTGTTTGGTTTGACTCTGCTTTTCACAATTAATTTCCGTTTCAGTATATGGTGGAACGAATCTACAAAAATTTGACACTTCAGGTAAACTTAGACAGTTTTCAATATTACAATTTATTTTAATAGTTTATTTTATTAATTGATTAAACCTATTGTCGAATTTGATCCTTGCAGATAGTTGCCAATCATTTTTTGGCTAATCAACCAACATCTCCTATTTATGCAACAATTTTAGTGGAATATCTATTAGAAAGAATGGAAGACATGGGATGTACGTTGTTTTCCTCTTGTTATGTTTTATTTACTTTTGCACGTTCACTTTAAGTTTTTCTAATTATATATATATATTTTTTTTTTATGTTTAGCAAATATTGAGAGGTCAAACCTCTACTTGAAATTATTCAAATTAGTGTTTGGCTCAGTTTCGTTGTTTGCTGCTGAAAATGAATCAATGCTGAAGGTATAAACAAACAAACTTAAATTGGCTATCACTGTGTATAAACAGTAAATAATGAATATGTTGTAGATATCAAAACATTTTTCTTTTATTTATTAATTCCATAGCCGCATCTCCATAAAATTGTAAATCGGTCGATGGAACTAGCAACGAGTGCTAAAGAACCGTACAACTACTTCCTTTTGTTACGTGCTTTGTTCCGTTCAATCGGAGGCGGAAGTCACGATCAATTATACCAAGAATTTTTACCACTTCTACCAAATCTTTTACAAGGTACTTAATCTATAATAGAGTGGAATAATATCTTTAATCCAACAACGTTTGTTCTAACGTGACTTGCTTTTAACAGGTTTAAATAGTCTACAAAGTGGCTTACACAAACAACACATGAAAGACCTGTTTGTAGAGCTGTGTTTAACAGTTCCAGTTCGTCTGAGCTCACTTCTTCCATATTTGCCCATGCTCATGGATCCCCTAGTTTCTGCTTTAAATGGATCACAAACGTTAGTCAGTCAGGTAAGTCGTTAAAATTGCCAAGTTTTTTTTCTTCATATAAAATGGGAGGGACAAAATGTTTATTTATTTAATTTAATTTAATTTTATTTTTTAGGGTCTTCGAACATTGGAACTTTGTGTTGACAATCTGCAGCCTGATTTCTTATACGAACACATTCAACCCGTCCGAGCGGAATTGATGCAAGCCTTGTGGAAAACGCTTCGTAATCCGAACGACAGCGTCGCTCTGGTAGCGTTTCGCGTGCTCGGGAAGTTCGGAGGTGGAAACCGCAAGATGCTGGTAGAACCTCAGAAGCTGGCGTACAACGACAAGGAATCTGTCGGCCCGTGCATCAACGTTTATTTTCAAGACCACAAGGTTCCAATTTCTCTCGGTGTTGATAAGGTTTGTCGAAGTTGTTACTTTCTGAGTGTTTTTTTTTCATGAGGAATTTAGTTATTGGAATGTGTTTTAAAACTGAATTCGTTTTGTAGATCATTGAAACGGCCTTCAATGCATTGAAATCAAGCAGCACGGAACCATTTTATCGCAAGCAGTGCTGGGAAGTAATTCGTTGTTATTTGGTCTCATCTCTGCAGTTGGAGGATGAGAAACACATCATTCAACAGCTTTTCAGTGATTCTATGTAAGTCGTTGATACCCTGCAAATTAAGGGACATAAAAAAAAATGATATGTTTATATTGAAATGAAAGACTTATTTCTACTCTTTTTTTCCAAGGTTCCAAACGGCGGAAATTGCAATGATACAAGGTGGAGCGTATTACAAATGTCCCGAAGCTCAGTCGCGGAAAGTCCAGGAACTGGCGCTCACTGGAATGTTTGTTGCAGCAGCTATCAAAGAATTACGCCAAGCTGTTTTGCCCACAATGATATGTCTTGTTCGTCACTACACCCTGATTGCTATCAGTCAGCAATGTGGTACAGATCCCTTTATGACATTTTTCGAATGCAATGAAAAACTTATCATCTACGCGTTGTTGTAAGATGGTGTTTGTTTTCCAGGTCCATTTGCGATGAACGCTAAGCAGAACAAATTAACAGGCATGGATCCTCTGGTACTTGTGGACGCTGTTGCCGTTATCATGGGACACGAAGAGAAGGAACTCTGCAAACCTGGCCACTTAGCATTGGTACTTATTTTGGACACGGCGACAACTATCTTAGGTTCCAAGGATAGGGTGAGTCACTTTTTAGAAATTTATAGTTTTGTCGGAATTCTGCTTCACTTAAAAGTACACTGCAACAATTTTTTGTTTTGTAGGCGTGTCAACTCCCTTTTCTTGAATACCTCGTGGATCGTATGTGCTCTTTGTGTTATGATAGAGCTTGGTACGCTAAATTAGGGGGCTGTATTGCGATCAAGTTTTTGTTTGAGCGAATGTCACTTAAGTGGGTGCTCGAACATCAGTACACCTTTCTTCGTGCGCTGTTATTCATAATGATGGACCTCACTGGAGAGGTAAGAATCTTTTATCAAATTAATAGCTTCATTTTGGTTAAGCAGGATTTATTGATTGGGGGAAAATTAATTTAAAAAATCGTTTGATAGGTCTCCAATGGAGCGGTTGACATGGCTAAAAACAATTTAGAGAAAATGCTGATTCTGTGCGGTACTCCGATTGAAATGACGAGGCAAAATTGCGAATTGGTGGTCGCTCAGAAAAAGTCCCAGAACGATGTGATTCAAGAACTAGTGCGACAAGTGACATCTCCAAATACATGCGTCCGCGAACAGGTTAAAACAATCGTGTTTTTGTCCATTAATCGTGTACTGTAATGAATGCTGAAATTTAAATATGGACAATTTTTTGCACACTAGGCAATGCATTCCTTAGAAGTGCTCGCACGTATATCGAATCGCACCATCACAGACATCATGGAACTTCACAAGGACATCTTAGCTGACATGGTACCACCCAAGAAGCATTTGCTACGTCATCAACCTGCCAATGCTCAAATTGGTTTAATGGAAGGCAACACTTTCTGTACCACACTCCATCCCCGACTCTTCAGCATTGGTAAATGTCACACGCACAATTGTCATTCTGCAAATTTTTTTATTAATACAGGGTGATCCGGAACAACTATTCCTCACCTTTAGGGGTTACAGAGGGCATGTAAAACATCTTTTACAAATAAACTATAGTGCGGAAATAATTCCGTAATGAGATACAATGGAATTACGGACGTATTGATGATACATGTAATGACCATTACACTCCCTGGAAAGAATCAAACACCTTAGTTTATTAGTAAAAAATATTTTTTCACGTTCCTCCCATCGCATCTGAAAGTAAGGAATGGCCGTTCTGAATCACTCTATATTGCACGCTAACTGTTGATTATTATTTTCATAGATTTGAACATTTTGGAGCATAAAGTGTTCTTCACAGAACTGTTGACACTTTGCGATGCAGAAGATAGTGCCCTGATCAAGCTGCCGTGTTACAAGACCACTACAAATCTGATTCCATTGCGGAAGAGCGCCCTGCGAGCTCTGGCAGCTTGTCATTATATCATGGAGTCGAGAGAGAAAATCCTGAAAGACATCTTCAACGTTTTGTATAAAGCGTTTGACTCGTCCAATAGCGAGTTGCAGGAAGTTGCTTTCGAGTGCATGAAGAAACTGATTTCTGGAACCAATATTGAAATGGACATTGTACGTTCATGTTTTTCATATCCGGGTTATCATAATTTGCTACATTTCGTTGGGTAATTTATTTATTCAGTTTTGTTTGTTTATATCATCAACTCAGGTTCACACAGCCATGCGTCCACTTTTATTGATGTTGGGAGATTATCGCAACGTGAATCTCAATACCATTCAAAAACTGTCGTACTTGACCCAGCTGTTTCCCAACACATTCAACGAAAAATTATGCGACCAATTATTGACTCATCTCAGGAAGTGGCTCGACATCACAGTCCAAACCTATGCTAAAGGTAGGCTGTTTAAATGCTTTTTCAAATTACCATTTTTTTATTCATCAATCGGGTATAACTTGTAAATTGAACATAAGTAAACGAACGCACGGTTTAAACCTTTGCAGCTGGAGTTCAACGCTATGCAGGAAATGAAATGAAAATCTCTGCTGCGATTGTGAATCTTTTCCATCAGATTCCTGCTGCTTCGCACAGGTTCATCGAATCGCTGGTAGCGCTTGTTTTGAAAACGGAACGCATGTTGCTTATTGAACCTGGCAGTTCCTTCAGAGAACCGTTAATGCTCTTTCTCATACGATATCCGCATCAAGCAATCGACTTGTTTCTCAATGAAACGAACATTAAAGACCAACAGTACAATCGATACTTAGAGGTACGAAATACCGATTCCTTTTAAAATATCTTAGATGTTGTGTCATCGAGTTACACGGTTTCTTGTTTGATTTGCAGTACCTGTTGCAACAACCAAAAGGAAAAGTTTTGCGAGATGTTCTTCAAACTAATCCATCACCATTGATGAACATGTCATTTGGACATTTGCAGCCTCAGGTACAGGGTGTTTCATTTCGGGAGGGAGGGGGGTTATTGTGCCTTTTAACAACAAATTTGTATGGTTTAACACAATTTGTTGCCTTTATGCTTGAATAGTCGAACCAACCGCTGAGTCCAACAGGTTTGTCTAAATATGAATTGCAATATCAGGCTATCCGAATCACAAGTTTACTTGTCAAATATGATGATCAGTGGTTGTCTGGTCAACATAAGCTGGTAGCTTGTTTGCGAAGAATTTGGATTTCTGACGAATACCAAGTAATTATTATTTATTTATTTATTTTGTAAAATGGACTAATATGTTGTAGAAATTGCTTTGCAGTCCTCTAAAACTAACATTTTTGGAAACACAATCCATGTGTGATCGAATGTTGAACAATCTATCATAAAAGTTGAAATATTAAATTAATTTCAGGAACGACACAAGAAGGCCGACACAATCGATTTTTCGCATTGGAAAGAACCCAAATTGCTCGTGAAGATTTTATTAAATTTTGTGAAACATCACCCGAATGAGATAGAGTTGCTTTTCCAACTTCTCCGAGCATTGACCGTTCGGTTCATTCCCGATTTCCAGGTAGGACCGTGACTTGAACCAGGATTCGGATTTAACTAATAAAATGCTTTGTTTGGTGATTGTTCATGAACGCAAGGATGTATTTCATTGCAGTTTTTGAAAGATTTCTTGGAAAACACCGTTGCCAAAAATTACACCGTCGACTGGAAGCGAATGGCTTTTTTCAAATTTGTCGAACTGTTCCACGAGCCTGGCTTCCCTCAAGAATTGAAAGCCAAGATCCTACAGTACATTCTGATCCCATCATTTGCACTGGCGTTTGAAAGCGGAGAAGGGGAACGATTGATTGGAGGTCCACCAGCTCCCGACCAAGATCCTCCTGAAAACGTTATCAGCGTTTTTATCAACAAGGTAATTGATTTTTTTTAGAAAACAACTCGATTGTACAAGCTTTCATTTGCATGTCTAAGTTCAAGTGTACATTGGCCACATTTCCCTCTGTTTTATTTCACAGGTGATCGATCCTGACAATCCTTTTGGAACGTCGGACGCCGTACGCATCTTGCTGCTCCAGTTTTCTAGTTTGCTGGTCGAACAAGCGTCTCCCCACATTCATGATGCTGCTAACAAGTGGGTTTTTGAACGATTTATACTTACAATCAAGTCTCTAATTATGAACGTCACCGTTCATACAAATTGCTTGTTTGTTTCATTGTTTTTTTTCTTCATATATTTCATTACCTATTATAAATGATACACCATAACAATACGTACGTTTCAAAACATATTGTGTAGGCCGTACGATGTTGGATTTGGGGTTGATACTTTAAATTGGGTGTTCCCTTTTACAATACGTATCGTAAAAACCAACAGAATGCAAGATGCATTTAACAAAGACGACATGTAAGGGACAACATCTTGGACAAGCAGTCGATCATTGTTTTGTTTTTCACATACTTTGTTGCTCTTTTCTTTTAATAGTGACTAATTCAGATCATCGTTGTTTCACTTTCAGACGTCAAGGCAACAAACTTCGTCGATTAATGACATTTGCCTGGCCTTGTTTGCTTGGGAAAATCTGTGTTGACCCAGCTACAAAATACCACGGACACCTCTTGCTATCACACATCATTGCTCGCTTTGCAATACACAAACGCATTGTTCTTCAGGTAGCGAACTCTTTATTTTCAGAATACCTACATGTACGTTACATACAATTTCAGTGAATATTCATTCATTCACGCTCCACTTTATTCGGACTTGCGACCCTTGGGTTTCTAATTGTTCGAAGGTAAACTTTTCCATGCTTTTTCAATTAGGTCTTTCATAGTCTTCTGAAGGCACATGCTGTGGAAGCCCGCACGGTTGTGAGACAAGCATTGGAGATTCTGACGCCAGCAATGCCTGTTCGTATGGAGGATGGGAACACGATGCTTACTCATTGGACTAAAAAGATAATCGTGGAAGAAGGTCACACCGTCGCCCAATTGGTACACATGCTCCATCTCTTGGTTCGGCACTACAAGGTAGGCAAGCTCATAGTTCATCGTCGAAGGTGTAAGAACATTTATAGAGTTGTAATCCACGAATGGGGAAAAAATGTTGACGTGTAGTCTCTCCAGGTTTACTTTCCCGTGCGCCACCATCTTCTCCAACACATGGTGAATTCAATGCAGAAGCTAGGGTTCATCCCGAACGCCACTTTGGACCACAAAAAGCTAGCTGTCGATTTGGCCGAAGTGATCATCAAGTGGGAAATACAACGTATCAAGGAGGATCAAGAAGAGGTGAGAATGATGCAATTTCGTTTTATATTGCTGCATTTGCTTAGGTAATGTTGGAAACACAGCAGCTTAACTAGGCACAATATTTTTGACATAATAATAATAATAATAATAATAATAATAATAATAATAAAAATAATAATAATAATAATAATAATAATAATAATAATAATAATAATAATAATAATAATAATAATAAATGATGTATTAGCAATTCATGGAATTAAAAGTTTACAAAAAATAAGACCACAAAAACACATTATGCAAATATTAGCTTAAATTGGCTACATTCACAGCGTTGTCAACATTATTATTGTTAAATCATCGTTATGCTGGTTGTTAGGTAAAAATTAGCAGCTTACAAGTTTCATTCACAGTGAATAAGAATATGTTTTTTTGCATAACATTAGGGTAACGTTTTTTGCATAAAAGATAGACTCAAAGACAGGGTTTTTGTGCAGTGTAATCATTGCTTTATCCCATGTTAGGGGGGGGTGGTGTAAAGGTAAGCACGAAGTTGTAATGTGTATTGTGTCTGCAACAGAACCCAGAGAGCGCGCAAACAATGATGTGCAATTTACCTTTGAAACGGTCCGCTTCAATCGATTCTCCTCAGGAAGCGAAGCGGTCTCGCCATTCGTCGGGTGCGTCGGCCAAGAGCGTTCCGAATGAAAACATGAAGTCGATAGACAAATCCCACACGGACGCCGTTGTCAACTTTTTACTTCGCATCGCTTGCCAAGTTGGTTTATTCGTCACATTCGTAAGTGTTGTACAGGCATACCCCTCTAATACAGCTGGTTAGGGACCAGACCACTGTTGCAAAGCTATAAGACCGCTCTTTAAAGCGAAGCAAGGCCTTTTTTTCTCAACAACTTGTCAGTGCATATAAAAGCCTAAAAAAACAAGTTTGCACTAACATTTTTATAAAGTGCGTAAATAATGCTAGGCCTATAAAAGCGTAGACAAAAGTAAAAGTGATTAATTCAATTGGCTGAAAACATTACTAACAGAGCGGAACAAGCGCCCAAAAATTATAAAGATCCTCAAAATTTTCAATACAATTGAAAAGCGCTACAAAGCGAAGCACAGTAAAGCGGGGTACTACTGTATTGCCTGAATTGAACACATAAGAATATTTACATTAATCAGCTTTGAAGCTAACATTTGTTACATATCAGGTTAACGAAGCCTCAACGACCGTCGGATCCCCAGGAGAACTATTATCCCGTCGTTGTGTACAGTTGTTGAAAATGGCATTGAAAAGTGATGTGTGGCCTAATTCGGAGTTAAAACTGGCGTGGTTCGACAAATTACTCATGACAGTTGTTCCTGTGAGTGTTTTTGATTTATTCCTTTCTTATAGTTATATTTTGTCTTTTTGGTTTGCTGTTAGTTTATTTCATTGGTTTATAATCTTTGTATGGTTTATTTGCATTTCTTGTAGGAATCAGCTCAACCAAATTATGGAAACATCTGTACAGCACTGGAGCTTTTAGGATTTCTATTATCTATACTACGCAACGATACCATCTTAGCCAGTTTCAAACATCTTCAGAGAGGTATTGCGGCCTGCATGAGTTGTCCCAACTCGAAGGTAAACACCGTTTACAGCCATACACTTATTGGATATACATATACAGTTATACCTCATTATCTATGGTTTTGTTAACCGTAGTTTTGAGTATACGCTTTAATTTTGATGGTTTGATTCTAGGTCATTAGATCTGTACATAGTTTACTCTCACGTCTCATGAGTATATTTCCGACCGAACCAACAAATTCCAGCGTTGCTTCGAAATATGAAGAACTCGAATGTTTGTACGCGTCCGTTAGTAAAGTGGTTTTTGAAGGCTTAACCAATTACGAGAAGTGAGTCGACAATTTTCAACACCGTTGCGGTTTTTAGATGTGCATAGTTTATATTGAAGTAATAAGGATACTAGGTGATATGTTACTTTTAACTTTCAGAAGCACAACATCTCAACCAAGTAGCCTATTTGGAACATTGATGATTTTGAAGGCAGCTTGCATGAATAATCCATGCTACATCGACAGACTTATTACACCTTTTATGAAAATGCTGCAACGCATGACGCGCGAACACCTGAACATGCCTAACAACGAATCCAATCCAGGTGTGTTTGGGTTAACATTTTGATCCAATCAACGTTTAGTTTTATCATTCATTTTGTTCATAATTTTCTTGATAACAGTGGCGAGTGAGTTACTTATACTCAGTCTTGATTTGGTGAAAAATCGTGTCGGAGTGATGGGTCAGGAGATGAGGAAAACGTTCATCGGATCCATTTTGGTTGGCTTGATCGACAAAACTCCCGACGTGAAAGTTTTGAAAGCGATCACCAAGATGGTGGAAGAGTGGGTTAAAAACAAAAATCCCATCGCTGTCAACCAGTCACCGTCGTTGAGAGAAAAGTCGATACTTTTGGTGAAAATGATGCATTACATTGAAAAGCGTTTTCCAGATGACTTGGAACTGAACGCGCAGTTCTTGGAACTTGTCAACTATGTTTATAGGTGAGCAGAAATTCAGTGCTTTGAAACTAAAACAAAATGCAGCGATGGTTCAATTTTGCTTGTTTGTTTTAGGGACGAAACGCTGAAAGGAACTGAGCTGACGTCCAAACTCGAGCCTGCATTTTTGGCAGGTTTGAGATGCGTGCAGCCTCACATACGAGGAAAGTTTTTCGAAGTGTTTGACAGTAGCATGCGTCGTCGGTTGTACGATCGCTTGCTTTATATAATGTGTTCACAAAACTGGGAAGCGATGGGTCCTCATTTCTGGATTAAACAGTGCATCGAACTGATTCTTGTGACAGCCGTTAATGGTTCGTAACGCTACATTTTTTTTTGCAAAAATATTCATTGACAGTTTGTAGTTATATGTGTTGTATGTATGTATATATATTTCTTTGTAGGGTTATCGGTCCAAAGCAGTTCTTCAACTACTCTATTGCCATCGATCACGGCTGTGATGAATTTAGCCGATAGTCAGGATAAAGCTAATTTCATGATTTATTCTTCAATCAAGGAAGAACCGATGGATGTCGAAACTCTAGATACCAATAAGGAAGATGTTCCGGTGCGTTGTACAAATGCTAGGAAATGCAGTTTTGTACAAATTTATTATAGTTTCCTTTTTAATAATTCAATGCTGTTTTATTTTATAATTTATTTCAGGATGAGATAGATATCGATTTGTCAACCGTACATACGGAAGATGTTGCTAAAGATGCGGCTGCCATTCGCAAAAATGCTTCTGATCCCAAACAACATTTGCAGCTGCTAATCACGAAGCAGATAAAATTTCTAGAAAGCATCCGAGATGTGAAAACAGTTACGTTCCTGAACGCCTGCTCGCAATTGTGTCACATGGATACAAATTTAGCATACGGTGTTTGGATTAACCTGTTTCCCAAAATTTGGAAGATTCTGAATGATAGGCAACAACAAGTAAGATTGTTGGCTTTTTTAAACATTAAACGTTAAATATGTATTTATTTTTTAAAAAATAATTTGTTTGTTTATTCATTCATTTTCTTTATAGATTTTATCAGGCGAAATTGTTCCATTTCTCTGTAGTGGTAGTCATGTCATTCAAAAAGATTGTCATCTGAGTGCCATAAAAGCATTTGTGGATGGTTTAGCTTTATGTACATCACTATCCACAATCAAACCTTGTGTTTTGAAGGTTAGTTAAGTGACAAGTGATAAAATGAACGAAATAAGTAATTGAATAATACAGTGGAATCCGGTTATAATAATTATGGATAATGTTATCAATCGGATATTAGTCGGTCTCAAGACACTGTGTTTAATGTTTTACATTCATTGTTTATCGTTATCAGCGATTTTTGTTATCAAAAAAAGCACTATTTCCAAAGTGATCACGATAACCGAATTCCACTGTATAGTAAAAAAAAATTAGCTATAAATGGGATAATTAAATAAATTAGTCATCATATTTTTCATTATTTCGGTTTGTTCAAGTTGTGGATTTTCTTTATTCAAGTACCTAGGGAAATCACACAATTTGTGGCACCGCATATCATTGAATCTGGAACAAATGGTTTTGGAAAATGGAGCTAATCCTCAATTGAAGTCGCGCGCCACTGCTGAATATTACGATTTCGAAACAAATTCGTCGTTGCAACAGGTACTTAAAAGATGGTGTTGACGCATGAACAATAATAAAGAATCAGTACAGTGAGTAACTTTGTTTCTCAATCGCAGGAAATGCTGGATGCTCTTTCCGACATGTACTCGCTACTCAAAGAAGAAGATCTGTGGGCAGGTTTGTGGCAGAAGCGAGCGCATCATGTAGAAACAACAGTTGCTATTGCTTACGAGCAACAGGGATTCTTCGAACAAGCTCGCGGAGCTTACGAAGTGGCAATGACTAAAGGTCGCCAAGATCACAACACGGCACCTGTACCTCCAAGCATGCAGTCGGAATATCGTCTGTGGGAAGAGCACTGGATCAGGTAAAAATCGAAAACTGTTACTGAATTGTTTGTGTGGAATGTAGTCGAGGCTGTTGATGATGGAATGGGGCGTTTTTGTGTGTGTGCAGGTGTTGCAAAGAACTGAATCAATGGGATACGCTGCTCGATTATGGACAATCCAAAGCTGCTAGTAATCCGTATTTAGTGGTGGAAAGTGCTTGGAGACTTTCCAACTGGGTGGCGATGAAGGAAGCGTTGGCACAAGTGGAAGTTAACTGTCCCAAAGAACTGGCTTGGAAGGTAAGGATAATAAGCGGTTTAAAGCTTAAAATCTTGTGGTGATTAAGGTTTTGATATTTTTTAAGTTGGGGAAAGTAGACTCTTACCAATGATCGCTACGCTTAAAAAACAATGTTTCAGATCAATTTATATCGTGGTTACGTGGCAGTTTGTCACCCTGACGAACACCACTTCACTATGGTGGACCGCATATTCGAACTTTCCACTAATCAGTGCATCAAGGATTGGCGGCGTCTTCCACACGTCGTTTCACACATCCACGTTCCTGTCTTGCAGGTGCACACAACGATTTGTCCACTAACAAAAAGTTGGATTGCATCACCATTAGCTCTGTACTGTACTTAATTGTTTGTTTGTATGTTTATTATAAGGCTGCTCAACAAGTAATGGAATTGCAAGAAGCTGTTCAAATCAACACGGGCTTACTACCACAAAATCTTGGACGTAGCCAGAGTTTGCAAGATATGAAAGCTATCGTCAAAACATGGCGCAATCGACTTCCAGTTCTTGCCGACGACCTTTCTCACTGGAACGACATTTTTGCGTGGCGTCAACATCATTATCAGGCTATTGTGAATCACTATGACTCGAACCAAGACCCACAGAACAGCCATTCGATGCTTGGAGTGCACGCGTCGGCTCAAGCTATCATTCATTTTGGAAAGATTGCACGTAAACACAATCTGAGCAGCGTTTGCCTCGAGTCATTAAACAGGTGAGTGAGATATAATTTATTGCTGGTGTAAGGTGTAGCTATAAGTAATGAAAGACTGGATGGACAAATTAATTTTGTTTCTTTTTGTTTTATCATACGATTGTTGGCTTTCATCAGAAAATACATGTCTATGAAATGTTACCATTCTTTTATAAACACCCTGAATAATTTGTTATTTAGCTTTGAACACATTTACAAAGTATATATATAGTGTGTGATTTACATTTTTTGTTGGTCAAAATATTCATTTGCAAGCTAAAAAAAAAAGAGACTGCATTTTGCATTACTAGTGTGCATTTTGCAACAGTGTTTCTGACCTGTCGAATAAGTAATGACGAATATACAATAATGTTGACAAATTATTTTTTGTTGAAGGATTCATTCGATACCCAGTGTTCCAATAGTCGATTGTTTCCAAAAGATCAGACAGCAAGTAAAGTGTTATCTTCAGATGGCAAACCTGACAGGGAAGAACGAACTTCAAGAGGTTTGTTGTATATCATGCATTATTAGTACGAAAAACAATATTTGTATCCGTTTGTCGATTCGCTTAAATTGCTTGGGTTTTTTTTTTTTAGGGTCTTGAAGTCATAGAATCTACCAATCTAAAGTTTTTCAACAAGGAAATGACTGCGGAATTTTACGCCCTAAAAGGGGTATTCTTGTCTCAAATCGGACGTTCGGATGATGCGAACAAAGCGTTTTCTTCCGCTGTGCAACTGTACGACACCCTCGTAAAGGCATGGGCCGTTTGGGGCGATTACTTGGAACAGATCTTCACTCGTGACAAGTAAGTTAATCCGTCAATTGGTTAATTTATTACTTGACTAGGAAAGAAAATATGCGTTCGGCTATAAAATATTCACTTTTTCATGTTTTTGTATTTTTGTTTTTAGCAGCAATAGGCAGATTAGCGTAGGGGTGTCTGCAATAACGTGTTATCTGCATGCTTGTCGTCACCAGAACGAAGCGAAATCACGAAAATACCTTGCAAAGGTTCTATGGCTATTATGTTACGATGATGAAAAGTCATCTCTGGCCGAAGCTATAGATAAATACAGCGTAGGAGTTCCTCCCATTCAGTGGTTGCCTTGGTAAGGATTCTAGACACTTGCAGATGCTATGTAATAATGTTGATATTACGATAGTTAACCAAAAAATCGCTAATAACCGTAATTCTTTTTACAAAATACCTCACTTACTGAATGACTTGATATATCAACATTTGGATATATTTTTTTTCATTTTGTGTTTGTTATCTTGAAGGATACCTCAACTCTTAACATGTCTGTTGCGTAACGAAGGACGTTTGATTTTGAATCTCATCAGTCAAGTGGGACGAGTTTTCCCTCAAGCAGTCTACTTTCCAATTCGTATGCTCTATCTCACCCTGAAGATCGAACAAAGAGAAAGATGTAAGAACACAATTGACACGCGTTGTTTTCGATAAACACTTGTGTTTTTGTATTGTTTTTATACCACCATGTGATTCGCTTGTTGGTTTTATTGATGTTTTTATTTTTACATTTTTATTGTAGACAAATCTTGTGAAATAAACGCCAATGCAGCTCAACAAGCAGCATCAAATACATCACAAACGAACGATTCAAGTAGCGGTTCAGCGGTTCCGACTTCTGGTGAACTTTTAATTTATTTTAAGTTTTTGATAAAAAATTTAGAATTCTTGATATTAAGTTTATTGGTATTAATGTTGCTGAATTATGCAAGTTCAACTATAATAAATGGTATTTTTTTTTGTCACAGCAGCGCAAGGTCAAAATCCAAATGCGCAAGCCGCTCCTCAACAGGCTGCAGCAGAACCTGGACCAATTCGTGCGACTGCTCCGATGTGGAGATGCTCGTGTATCATGCACAAACAACGAGAACTCCATCCCACGATCCTGTCGTCTTTAGAAGGCATCGTCGATCAGGTAATCCAATCTTGATTGACGAATGGTGAACCACGGTTTGTGTTCATGATGTTGAAACCTTTATTGAAACTATTTTGCGCTTTCAAGATGGTGTGGTTTCGCGAAAATTGGTGCGAAGAAGTACTTCGTCAGCTTCGCCAAGGTTTGGCCAAGTGCTATGCCATCGCTTTTGAAAATCGGGGAAGTGTTTCCGAAGCTTCAGTGACCCCCCTCACTATGAACTTTGTGAGAAAGCTTGTCAGCACCTTTGGTGTCGGCATAGAGAATGTGACGAGTGGAATGAGCACTACCTTCTCCAGTGCTGCTTCCGAGAGTCTCGCTCGTCGTGCTCAGGCGACCGCGCAAGATCCAGTATTCCAGCGAATGAAGGTTCAGTTCACAACGGATTTTGATTTCAGGTATGAAATATTAAAAGTTACCAATACTGTTCGATCGAGATTGAGACATTTTATGGTGAACGATACGGTGAAGTAACGTCTTAAACGTTTCCATTTTTTCAGCCAACCTGGATCGTTGAAGTTGCACAATTTGATTAACAAATTGAAAAAGTGGATTAAGATCTTGGAAGCCAAAACAAAACTTCTACCCCAGTAAGCATTTTCAATTAATTAAAACTTAAACGATCTGTGTTTAGTGATTTTTGGTTTTTGATGGAGATCTGGAACCTAACCTGCCTTATGCTATATATTTATTTTTTTCAACAGAAGATAAAACAGTTTATTCATTTGCTCAATGATAAAAAGGTTTATAACACGCTAATTGTGTTGTGTTTTGTTTTTTCCAGATCGTATCTTATAGAAGAACGATGCCGCTTTTTGAGTAACTTTTCTCTTCAGACTGCTGAAGTTGAATTGCCGGGAGAATTTCTTCTTCCAAAAGTAACTATTATATAATTTTAACAAAAACTAAGCCAGAGATTGGTTGGAAACGAGTGTTAATGCTATTTATTACTTTTGTTTGTTTGTAGCATGCACATTATTTTGTTAAGATAGTTCGTTTTATGCCGAGAGTGGACGTTGTTCAGAAACACAACACGGCGACACGAAGAATATACATCCGTGGACATAACGGAAAAGTGGGTTTTTGATTCAACTGAACTTTATGTCATTCAATGGCATAATAACTTGTTATCTTTATTATGTGATTGTTACTGTAACAGCAGATTCTAATTTATTTATTTCCAGATTTACCCTTACCTTGTAGTGAACGATACGTGTCTTACGGATTCACGACGGGAAGAACGGGTTTTGCAACTTCTACGAATGTTGAATCACTTTTTGGGAAAACAAAAGGTGTGTTGATGTTTTATTTTTTTGTCGTCAAATATAATTTGTTTTTTTATGCTTGTTTATTATAATGCAAATTTAGGAAACGAGTCGAAGGTTCTTGAGTTTTGTGGTTCCCAAAGTGGTTGCCGTTTCGCCTCAGATGAGGCTTGTCGAAGACAATCCTGCATCAGTATCGCTTCTTAACGTTTACAAACAGGTAAAACAATCAAAACGTACAGTCAATGGTCATAGGATTTCAACAAAATTTCCACCATTTATTTTTTGTTTAAGTGTCGTACGTTCAAAGTTTGTCATGTTCTGTTTTGTAGCGGTGCATAAAACGAGGTATTGAACACGATGTGCCTATCGTTCGCTATTATGAGAGACTCGCGGCCGTTCAAGCACGAGGGTCTCAAGCCAGTCATCAAGTTTTGCGAGACATCTTGAAAGAAGTTCAAAGTGTCATCGTTCCTCGGACTTTGCTCAAGGAATGGGCGGTGCAGACGTTTTCGAACACTACCGACTATTGGGCATTTCGCAAAATGGTAAGTTATCACCCCACACGTTTCTCCATTAACAATGACAGTCTAGTTTTCTTTCAGTATTAGCATAACCATTGTTCAGCTTTGAGTATTTTATCAACGTTTGCTCTTATTCAATAGTTCACGATACAACTAGCGCTTGCTGGTTTTGCTGAATTTGTACTTCACCTTACGAGGCTCAATCCCGACATGATGTACATCCACCAGGATAGTGGACTGTTGAACATATCCTATTTTCGGTTTGACATCGATGACATGACAGGTGGATATTTTATATTACACTAACAAGTTTTGTTTCGTTTTATTGTTTTTTTTTAAGAAAATTATCTCATAGCAACAATGTGCTGTTATTTGCATTGCAGGTGAACTTGACGCCAATCGCCCTGTTCCGTTCCGATTGACTCCCAACATTGCAGAATTTTTAACGACAATCGGAGTGAATGGTCCTTTAACGGTTTCCATGATTGCCACTGCTAAATGCCTTATTCATCCCAGATTCAAAGTACAAGCATTCCTTAGGGCTATTCTTCGGGATGAAATCATCGCATGGCATCGCAAGGTACGTCAAACGTTTCTTACCGTGCTTTATTTTTTTCATTTTTTGACGATCAAACTGCATTTGCAAGCTACAAGAAGGGTTTCACGTTTTGATGGTTTTCGCTTGTTGACAATGCTGAGATTTTCTAACCTGTCGAATAAGCCGGAAATGACTGTGTTTAGTCAATAAATCAACTCAAGTTGATTCTTGATGAGAACAAATGTATATAACGAAAACTGTCAATATTTCAGAAACAAGATGATATTCTTGCACCTGGTGCTCAACCCCAAGATATGGATGGGGAGCATTTAATCTCCATGGTGAATAAAGATGTCAATGCTATCATGGTCCGCTTACAAAGTACGCAATATCAATATAAGTACTCAGCATTTATCTGTTTTTTTTTTGTGTTTTGTTTTTAAAGTTATTGCAACATGTATTTTGCTTTTCGTTCACAGATCTGTCGACTTGCGATGGTGCCGAAAGCAAAGTAAGCACTTTGGTCGCTGCAGCCAACAGCCATGACAATCTTTGTCGAATGGATCCTGCATGGCATCCATGGTTTTAATAGTAATAGAAGAATGGTTTTATGTTTATTCGCATTTGAGTGCTGAAATACTTGACATACCAGTTGGTTGTTTGTTCCATATGTATAGCATCGATGTTCATTTTTTTTTTTTATGTGATATGACGAATGGTTTTTTGTTTTTTTTTCACATTCAACATTCGTACCCTTGTTCATGCCTGTTTTCATTATTAGTTTTTTTTTATGTCATGTCTTACTGACGCTGAGATTAATTCCAAGCATAGCTGTGCAATTGAAAGACTGAATTTTATTTATACTGATATGAATAAGCTATGAACGGCGGTAAATAAAAAGTTTGATAAATAATACGAGCTAACGGTGTGAGGTTTCTGTCAGATTACTTGATGTGTGCAATTGTAGGATTTTTTTTCTCAGGTTTTATTTTTATTTCATTTTTTGTTTTAGTTATTTCTGTCCTTGTTGATGATTGTCTTTATCATAATATAAGCTGGTGTTTGTTTTGTTTAGATTATAATAAAGGCATTATAGGAGTTAAAAGGCCTCTTGTCACAATTTTTGGTGTGGCAAGTTGAGCAGTTTGTGAACCACTATGGTGTCAGCTTCTTGCTTGACCGGTGGAAACTGGTTGGTCAAGAAGCTGACGTCACAGCTCTGCACAAATCGCTCGACATGTCACATCAAGAATTGCGTGTGACATGGGGAGTCTTAATAGGACAATTGTTGATTGATTTTGGACAAGTGTTGTGTTTGAGTGTTTAATTTGCTGTAGTTTTGGAGTTTCACCAGGCCGCACATATCAACAGAGAAATTAACAAATTCCCATAGTTGATTCAGGTCAAGGATTAGAAATTTATGTAAGTTGATTATATGCTTTTAATGTGGTTTTTTTGTTGTCTCTGAACTATGAATTAATGGTTACAGTATCTCTCTTGCAGTTTCTTGGTTTGGCGTTTTTTTTGTGAAACAACTTTCCTTCGAAGCCTAACATTTAGAAAAATATATTGGGAATAGTACAACACTCGATGGAACTTGGTGTGAATGAGAAATGGATCACCAAGCAAGATCTGGTAAGTCTATGCCAAAACTTAATTTGTCACACGTATAGTATTAAGTTATTAAGAGTCATTGTGTTTACTGGTACCGCCGTCAATGGAATGTCGAAAGTATTTCCAAACACCATGCGGATGTTGCAGAATTACTGGTGATGATTTTTGGGTCAGGTTTAGGTCTCTTCTAGTTTTACTGCAAAACCTCTTCTGCTTTTAACTCCTTATTGCAAGTTTTGCGGGGTAAAAAAACAATACACGTCATACCCATTTACTAAATCTCGAATAAGCATTTAGTAGGTGCCAAGTCTTGTGTAATCATGTGTATGCATGAATGATTCACTCAAGTGCAAAGCAGTACAGAATAAAAATAAACTTGAGGTGTTAACCTTTAAATAGATGAAAGACAGCATTCGACCTCCTTGGCAGATGCATGCTGAATTTTTTTTCCTCCGTATTTGCAGTAGCTACTAAAACCATTCCAATGGTTTTAAAAATGCATTAACTACAGTCAAGTTTTCAATGAAAAGTTTCATCCTTTTTTTTTTGCTGTCTGGTTTTTCTCATAGTGATCAGTGGTGCAGGCCCTGATTCATAACTTAAATTTGAAAATATGCAGTTAAATGTAGTTAACTAGCTGTGATCTCATTTAATATATTTTATTGACATTTGTATTTCACACTATCAGGCTTCCACTCGTACGATGGGTTAGGTTTCAGCCTCCCTTGAAAAGTGGATCATGGCTTTATTTTCCATGAGCAAATGCAAATATAATAGAATGTTGAAATTATCATATATTACAGTATACTAAAGAAAACCATATACAGTACAAACGGAGGGCATCGTGATAAAAAATGTTGATAAAGTGAAATAAGCCCTGAACACAATGAACATTCGCATAATTGAACACTGTGGTACAGGCCTGTGTGCAGGATTTTCAGAAGATGGGTTGACAGAATTTTTCTTGCATAGAATACTTTAGTACACTATTATGTCTATAGAAGTTAAAAGTTCCAAAGTTGTTTTTGTTTTTTTCAAAATTAAGGCCCCCCCCCCCCCACTAGATAAAGCCCTGACGTCAGCGTCAAAAAGTAAGACCCTACTGATAGTGAAACTTGTGATATGTGAAATTAATGAAAACTGGTGATGCCGTTTGAATATAAAATTTAATGCTTGAAACGCTATTAGTGTACAATGCACATGCATGACAAAAAATTATAATTTTTCGCTGCTGGAAGGATAAAAGTTGTCACAATTATGTACGAACTATTATAATAATAATAATTTGCAAAGCGGCACATGGTATAGTGCCAATTAAACTCTTTTTTGTAAACTTATCATTATGCTAAGATGCAAAAATAAAATTACCACAAACATTTTGTTACACTAGTGGAAAGAAAACAAAAGAAATAAACCGATCATTAAAAAAGTACGAAAAGAAAAATTATTTTGCCAAAACGTTCGAAAACAAAAGGTCATACGTTTTCTTATAATGTATGAAGTTCGAACGTTCTAACAAAGACCCCCATGATGTAGATCTTAGAATTACCTGTGTTAGGAAGGTAAACGTTATTACAGTAAAGCCATCTTCCCAAATTAAATATACAAAAGAAATAAGATAATCACAATTGACATATTTCTTAACATTTTTCAAACTTGCATATGCGTGTGACTTTCTGTATATAATGAAGTCACAGTTCGATTAGTCTCGTATAATAATGATTTTTCAGATTTAATTACATCCAATTTTTCCTATAGAAAATAAATTTACAGTTATAATCACAAAATGGACATGACTTGTTCATTCAACACATTTAGAATATTGAATATAAACATAGGTATGGAGCAGATACAGGGAATCCTCGAATTTATGTAACCTCCGTTTATGCGATTTTGCTATTATGCAATGAGAGAAAGTCGCTTAGATGTTATTTATATATGAGAAAAGTTCGCTATTATGCGATTCTGTGCAGTGCTGCACAATTGTCTGATTGCTCCTGAAATTGCTATTTTCCTCCACAATGTGTATGGCCTGTGTATGCATGTACTGTATATATGAATGTATAGTGCATATATTGTTGCCACTCTGGAATTGTCTGTGGTGTTTGGTTTTTCCATTTAATAAGAATGTTTTGATACATGCTATTTTATTTAACCTGTGCAGAGTTTTTGCAGAACGTCACACAAATCGAGGACCTCCTGTATTTCATGTACAGTTTGAGTATTTGAAAATGTCTTGTTCAAAGAAACTGGATGTGTGTGATAAGCAAATCTATAATACTCCCCTTGTCTTTGAAAGAAATCTAATTAATCGTTAATGCCCAGATTCATTACAAAAAATTCTACACAAACATTGGAGATTTATGTAACCAGTACTGTATTGAAATTTCATTTAAACTATAAACACCATTCTGTTAGTTCATTCCTGTTATTTCAGTAGAATTGACACTAGGTGATTGGATAAATTGTCATGTAGTACAATATTAAGAAGTCGTGGATTATGGGGACTTACCATTCACTTTACCATACACTTGGGGGCTAAAATTACTTGGGTTGTAAAAAGATGGTTGATAAGTTACACAATGTTATACAGCAAGTTATTTTGTTGATACTACAAATATCTTCTACAAATATCTCATAGTCAGTTACCATATTGCTGGGTTGTCATGGCTTTACTATTGAAAGACCCATATCAACAGAATTTGATGTTAAAATTCCTCCAGCATGGGCTTTTAAGCAAATTTGACATTCATTAGGGATGTTGCATTCTATAGATCCAACCATGAAAGAATTTTTGCAAAGGTTTCTTCAAACAATTAGAAAAGAAGGACCAAATACTATGAAGCAACGATTGATCAAGTCAACGAATGGCCCAGCATCCAAAATATGGCCCAATTACTATAAAATCATGCGTGTCAACTTTGGGTTAACGTTTCTTAGTTGGTGGATTGGGTATTTCTTCCTCTTCCGATTCGCTATACTCTTCTTCCGTATATTCCTCGTCGTCTTCTTCCTCTTGCGATGGTTTGACTGGTGGAGGTGGTGGTGGTGGCGGGGGTGCAGGAGTTGGAGTTTTCAATTGCGTCGTTAACGTAGATGTTTTGGTCGTAGGTGATTTTGTTGTTGTGGTATAAGTAGTGGTGGTTGTTGTTGCTGCTGGTGGTGGTTTCTGAGGTGGTGGAGCTTGTGGTTTTTGTTGAGCAGCTTTGGCCTTGTTAGGCTGACGACGTGAGAACAACTCGCTGTCGTAATTCTCGAGCTGACGGACGAAACCCACGTTAGGTTTTATGGAACGTTTCGCTTTCACCATGTCGAAAGCCTGCCCGTAACGTCTGCCCTGCGATTTCATAACGTACGCTATCGCTATGGCCGCTGAACGGGAAATGCCTGCGTTGCAATGGACCAGAACAGTCCCTTGGTTGAGACGGGCATCTTCGATGAATTCGAAGCATTCGTCGAAGTAGTCGCGAATATTCGTTTCGGGCAAGTCGAGCATGTTTATAGTCTTGTACTCGAAATGATCCTCGAAATTGTTGGAAACTCCCGTAGCCAAGTTGAGAATGTGGGTCACGTAATTCTTCTGCAATAGATCGAAGTCGTGCGCCACATCTTGAGAACCTTTACAGGGAACCAAAAGAAAATAACCTTACACTATATCTTGCATAATTACATAATACACCGTTGTTTTTACTCTAAGGTGGCTACTCTTTAACTTTAGAACATCAACTGAACTCCAATTCTAGAATAATTGAAGATGGGCTTGGTGTGAACGGGTAACATTTTTTGTGTCAAACCATGGCATATTATACTAAAGTATAATATGCCATGGTCAAACTGGACCCATTTTGGAATGTGTTAGCTGCGATTCTACCTTAACACATTATTTTGAGCAAAACAACAATATGTAAAAATATAAGTCCAAGAAGCGTGAAGTAGCCCACAGACAACAAGGAAAGTTCAAATCTTTAAACGTGTTTTCCCAGATACTCGTTATAGACGAAAAATGTTCGCTATTATGTGATTGTGTTGGAGCCCAGTTGACTGAACACTTGATGTATTTCTTCTACAATGTGTATGCCATGTTTGTTGCAAATGCCAGCGTTTATAATACCTGGCATTTTTCCACTGTAGTTTTTCTATTTTGTGGAAATTAGTATCTATGCGATTTTCCATTTATGCTTGGTATTCTCACATCGCAACTCTCACATTTTAAGTGTATTTCAAAACACTAGATGTCCATTATTTTGCTGTCATAGCAACCAACCTAACTAATAAATTGAGCTAACTGATAAACAGTGACAACAAAGCTAAATTTCATGCTATTTCAAGTCAAAAGAGTAAGAATATTCTCCAATGTGAGAAATGTTATTAGGATTTACCTAGATCTTTAAAGAAAACGATTTCTTACTCATCATTGAAGTGCATTACTACAATTTTGGGCTTCTGTGCCATATTGTCATTCATTAATATTTGCTGTTGAATGAAGAATCTCACTCAAAAGAAAAAGGAAATACTAAAGAATGAGAAACTTTTTTTTGGTTGTTTGTAACTGAGGCAATGAACCCATAAGAATCTATTTTGGACATTTGACGTAAGACTGCTTCCTAGTACTTGGTGCGCAATTGCGCCATTAACACTATGCATTATAATAGCATTGGAATTTCTCTTTTGTGTTCCACATTCAAGTATTGCATAAAAAAACATTGCGTTCACCTAGTATCTAACTTTATTAGTATTTTGAGTTTTAATAACATTTGAATAAGTTTTTAGTTCAAACATCGTTTAGCGTTATTGCATTGTACTAGCAATGTTGAACAAAGTGAACATTTTTATGGAACAGTTTATTGATGCGGATAATTGGTTCCTTCCCGTTGACACAGGTAACAATCCGTTTTGTAAAAAGGGGGAAGTTGTTGCAATGTTATTGAAAGCATTAATATCTCACTTTTACATCTGCCAAAGTACATTCATTATATGAAGGTTGGGAAAAAGCCCGGAAATATGAAAAACCAAATAAACTACTACGCATGACAAGAATAAGCTTTTCTGCCTCCAATCCCAATGTAAAAGTGGAATACGATCCAGCTAAAATAAACAGGACTAAATTTAGGCAAAGAAGTCGGCCAACAAGTTACACGCACGCGTAAGAAAACAAGACCAAGGGAGGATGGAAAAAAAATGTATATGCTCAGATCCAAACTTTTTAGAAGTAAAACTAAAATGTCCACCAATTTTGCAATTTTAAGACAAGTTTAGGTACACTGGATAGGTGTACGACAAAAAATGTTTACTGTGGTTGATCTTAACTTACCTAATAATAAACCAGGTAGAATCTCGCCAACTTCTAGGTCAGGTTCGTAGTCGGCTACATAAGCGTCGACAATCTTTCCAGTTTCTTTAGCGATGATACGTCCACTTCGGTCCCTGGACTCGACCAGTTGTCTCCCATCACTTGTTAGGACTTTGGTTTGAACGTTCCGCAGTTTCACAGAACTGAAGTTTCGAATATCCGACAGAACGTTGAACATTTTCTCTTTCTTCCTTTTTTCCTCTTCTTCTCCCGATTACGATCGAGTTTGTTGTCACGTGAAGACTTTCTCATCCAGCTTCTTCATTCCGGACGTCACTGTGAACTGGAAATAGTTGGGATGAGAGCCACATAAAGCGATTCCTGCGCCCTCTTAATAACTCGGCAAAAGCAGAACAGGATGCAAAAGTTTTGCACACCCATAAATACTTTTTCAGCAGTGCCACTCTGTTTTGTAAACGAAAAGCCAAACAATACATCGATCTATCACCACTGAAAAGTTAATAAAGAAAAGCTACCAGAGTCAATAGTATACTTGCGTATACCAGAGTCAATAGTACACATCCTCCAACAATGTATAATTTATATGATACAATACAGCTGTAATGTTTACCAATGTACCAAAATGCAAATTTAATAGTACATATGCAAAGTTAATAATGTAGTACGCTATGAGTGAAAATTTTGTTTTATGGTTGCATTAATTAAAACAAAAGTTACGTTTTAGATCCCTGGTCTGTGGACTGGAACAATTCCAATGGTTTTTTTGCGGGTCTACAACTAATTAGAGAATTCATTATCCTTTGAAACGAATAAATTAAATACACTAACTACTGTACTATTCTAAGTTACTATTCTAACTATAAAATAACGAAGTGGCTACGTACACGGCACTGTGTATTTTACTCCGTTCACGGCGTGCTCTCGGATTGGTCAATGTAGTCATGTGATCGCCGGCCGTGAACGGAGCAA
>JAQIWH010000784.1:0-40553 GCA_034695005.1 Cryptops parisi | reverse complement strand
GGATTTATTTATTATAAAACTGAGTCCGCGAGCATGCGCAGACGAGGGAGCCGATTCAGTCTGAAGACACGAGTTTAGTTTTCATCGAATTTCAATTGACTTTATCAAGTGAAACTTGAAACCGAAATTCGAACTGTTTCCTGGAAGAACTAAGCAATTTCTTCGCCGCGTTTGTTTGTTTTGCCAGGTAGAGCGACCTCCACAACATCATCCCATCACATCAGTGTGTTTGTAAAACAGTTGCGAGTTAACTCATAACAAATTTAGTAGTCACAATATCGAAATAAAAGTAAGTACGAGGACAACGAACACAACCTCGTTCGAGTGAATTAGTAACACTAATTAACTCAACGAGGAAGTTTTGATGTGTTGTTTATTGCCACCATAATAAGTAAGGGTTTAAGAAGTGTTACTTGAGCTGGCTAAATTTTCCTATCATCTGAGAACTAAGCCAATAAGCTATCAACTCTATATAATGTTCTCAGTAGTGAGTGATTGGTTTCCTAAAGCTTGGCTACCCCACGGTACTAAGTAAATAGATAGACGTACATCCGACTGACCCTTCGACGACGACGACGTCAAGCTCAGTCGTCATTCATATTCATAAGATTAGGTCAAGACAGAGTCTAACTTTGACAGAGTCCATTTGGTCTGGGTGATTATGATCAACTGTTTGTCATTGCTGCTGCATGTGTTTACATTAATCAGACACAAAATAAATTCAAGTAGGCATAAAATAAATACTCTTGAACCATATTTGATTATTCTTCTCCAAATGTATGTGATAAGAGTAATTCACTCACTTGATAACATCGCTATAATAGTAATCTATTTACAATTCAAAACGTGCAGAAAACTGATTTTAAATAAGTACAGTACAGTGAATCAATCTACTATTAGAATAGAACAGACAGAATCTTTCAACGTGCATAGGGATTGAACTTTGCTTAAAGAGTTCATAGATGTATCTCAGGTATACAATCCCAATCCCATCAGCTTGATCTAAAACCCAACGCTTACACTGTTTTTTTCTTCTCTTTCATGTTGTTTACCTCAGAAACGCTATGCTATGGGTGAAAATATAGACGAAAACAATCCATTTTTAGCACTGTTTCAAACCGTGGATGAAGCTCAGCGGTTCCGCGATGAGATTTACCGCAACCGTAACGTCCTCTTCGGACAGGACACCCCGTTGGAAAAAGGAAAAGGGAAGAAACAAAACTCCAAGCGAGGATCTTCACCCAGAAAAGATAAAGAGAAACTGGATATGGAAATTAACAACATCATAGAAAATGTGTTTCTTATAACGATAAATAAGGGTAAGCTTTTGCCGTTGCCAACATTCAAAAAATCACTGCTCACTTATGTAAGTAACTAAATGAGTTGTGCTGTAGATGATGACAAAACAGGACAGCGGCCACTTGTGTGTGTTTTTCTAAAGGATCTGAGTGAAATAGTG
Organism: Cryptops parisi; assembly: GCA_034695005.1. NCBI lineage: Eukaryota > Metazoa > Arthropoda > Chilopoda > Scolopendromorpha > Cryptopidae > Cryptops > Cryptops parisi. The sequence goes on along the minus strand of JAQIWH010000784.1, from coordinate 39,094 downwards.
CAAGGTAGACCCTACATCATCGTTTCGGATTTGGAGGAGGTAAATGACCATTACACATTGAATCACTTGAATAGAAAAATAGGGATCGCACACAACATTTTTTGTCAAATGAAGGTTATTAAGCTTGATTTTGCTTCAGGCCGTTTATGAACGTTTGATGCTCGATGAGCCTTCCAACTACCTCATCTTGACTCGACCTGAAAAGGCACGGCCGACCAATGCGGAAGCAGAAGCATCCGAAGCTCACAGCATGCGCTACCTGTACATGAGCTACTACCGTACCATTGTGGAACTGTCAAAAGTGGGATACCGAGTTTTTAAAGATGTTTTGTGATGGGCAGTAGGTACATGTCAAGATGATGCGCAACTTTACTTTCAAGGTACAACATGATGATGTCATCGAAAAATGTCAGCAAACCATTGTAACTTATGCTCGGATGGTTCTTTGTCATCCGGACATCTACGAAGGACAAGATACTTCTCAACAGTTTATACACCTTTTCCTGGAGTTTTATGAAAATCCTCGTAAGTGCTGTTTGAGTTGCCAATTCAAAATGGCTTGAAACAGTTTGAAAAAGTTATAATTTCTTTTTGCAGCTCATCATGATCATTTCTTGCAATTCTTGGAGTGCGTGTTCAAAGCGATCGAAGTTGCTAATCAGACTTTGGAAGAAGAAATTCAGTTGGCAGAAGTCGTTTATCCTATCCTGAATCAGATTCAAGAACGTTACAGATCATGTTCATTGGTCGATCACAATGTAGCACTATATTTTCCAATTGTCTACTTTTTTGCCAAAATTCCTGCATTAGCCAAGGTATTTCATGAGAATACAATTGAGAATGCAAATCCTGTACAATAGCACTTGACTTGTAAATCTTTTCAAGATATTGTTGGACCACAGTACACCTCGGGTAGTGACTCTAGGCAGAGCCTTTGGAGCATCGTTACTTGGCAACTTGTTGAGCTTTTCGTGTCTACCTGCTTCCGAACTAGGACCATTTGAGTTTTTTGAGCGCCCCTCTCAAAATACTCAGCAAGAACATCTCATCATGGAACAAAACCTTTGGGTGGTATGGATGAATGAATGAATAAATTAATTAATTTCTTCTTTGGTTATTGGACAACTTGTGATGCTTTGTATTTATTGCATTTTTTCTAAAATAATAGCCTCTACGCAACATGTGCATTCATCGGTATGAATTGTTCAACAAGCTAATGCGCATTTCTTCTGATGTACGTCATCAGCTTCTGATGTGGATAGGAAACTGCTGTCATTCCAATGCGGGTCTGTATTCGAGTGTTTACAATTCAGCATTTGCAACAAAACATTGAAATAATTTGTTATCTTTGTATAAAGGTCGAGCTAGGCTATGGACGCAGCATATGCAGTCGATGTTGAGTACAGATGTTTCGGACGGATTCATGCTCAATTTGGGCAACGCTATGTTGAGACTGTGCAAACCATTTGCGGAATCGAAATCTCCTAAGTTGCTCAAGATAAACCCTACGTACTGTGCCGATGTGATTTCTAACGATGAAGAATTGAAACAGCGAGGAATTTATCTGAAGGGTAATTAATATCTACCTCTTTCTTTTTTTTTGACATTCATAACATGATGTAAGAAATTTTTGTTTGTATCTGAACACTATTGGTTTTTTCTGTTTTAAGATTTGCACACAGAGACATGTCTCATCGCTCCTCCAGATGGAGTCAGGCGAGCCACAGCTTCTGGCTACAATTTCACCACCATTTGTTTCTTCGTGACACATCGTGTTTTGAATTTGGGGTTTAATCCCGTTGTTGAAAAGTTTGTACGGTTGAATCAAGAATTAACTCGAGTACAGAGGTTCGTATGAAACTGGTACAAGCAGTTTATTAAGCTTTCAACTTAACCAAGTTATTTTTTCTACCACAGGTTATACGAGGATGCAGTTAGCCAAGTGGGCGAAAGTTCAGATACTGTTCGAAGTATCAAAGACAGGATGGAACAGGGGATGTCCATGTTCCTTTCATATAAAGCGTCGCTACTGGAGCCTGAAAATTTAGAATTGATGCTCAGTTTTCACAGTGCCACAGCGACTTGGCTCACTCACATTGCATCATGTTCGGATTTTGAACAATTCGAGCCAGTTCGATTCCCTTTGCCGGCTGCAAACCTTCATTACCTTGCTTGTATTCCCGAGTTCATTGTAGACAGTGTTGCAGAATTTGTTATTTTTTTGAGAAGGTTTAGTGCAAAATCATTAGAGGTCAGAACTCACTAATTCATAATCATAGACTATCCAAGATGGTACGTTAATTTTTTTATTATTATTATTATTTTTTATCAGCTTGCAGGTGATGAACTGCAACACTTTATGACGTTAATATTAGTTTTCATGGGAAGCGCTGAGAGAATAAAAAATCCTCATCTGCGAGCAAAACTTGCTGAAATGTTAGAAGCACTGATTCCGCACCAAGATGACAAAACCTTTTCCTCGTTTGTCAACGTGTGAGTAAAAGATTTAGAACTCTTTTATTTTCAATCAAGTTAATAATGCATTCTTCAAAATGTCTACTAGGTTCCACAGAGAAAAAGTATTCACTGATCACCCATTCATTCACGAGCTGGTTCCAACGCTTTTGAACGTGTTTGTGAGCATTGAAATGACGGGCCAGAGTGTTGCCTTTGAGCAGAAATTCAATTATCGTCGTCCCATGTACATAGTATTGGAATATATTTGGGATACCGAGCTTCACCGAGAAGCGTTAAAGGTACGTACGTAGCGTATAGCTTGATTCTTGATACGTCTATATATGAAAATTACTTTTGCTTCAATTAGAATTTGGCGCACGAGGCTGAAGAAACTATGGAAGCCATATCACCTCCAATTTTTCTACGGTTTATAAATCTTCTCATCAACGATGCCATCTTTTTACTGGATGAAGCATTAACGGTAAGACAATTTAAAACATTGAACCGAGGACTGATTGTCCGATTGTCATGGTTCAACTTTGTTAAAAATGTTTGTGCATTTCAGTATATGACAAGATTGCATGATCAACAAGAATTAAGGCAAAGCCGAGACACGAGGAACACGCCTCCAGACCAGCGGCAGCAAAATGAAGCGAACTTTCAGCACATGGGCATGTTGGCCCGTTTCCACAACGTTATGAGTAATTCTACGATTCACATTCTTGAGATCCTGACACGAGAAATCAAGTCTATTTTCAACCATCCTATGATAGTTGATCGTGTTGCTGCCATGCTCAATTATTTCTTATATCACTTGGTAAGTTCACTTACACCACTATGCTCCCATCGAGCTTGCTGTTCTATCGAAGTCCACTTTTCACAGGTTGGACCAAAAAGAAGGCAGCTTAAGGTTAAAGATTTCACGGAGTTTGAATTCAAGCCTCAGGAATTGGTGCGAGACATCTCGCTCATCTACATCCATCTGGGAGAGAGTACCGAGTTCTGCCAGGCTGTGTCCCGGGACGGGAGATCTTATTCGCCCGTGCTGTTCATTCAAGCTGAGCAAGTGCTCAACAAAATTGGCCAAGGTGCCTTAGTGTATCAACTGCAGGAACTGGCCATCCGAGTGGCAGTAAGTTGCTTTATTACCACCCCATCTAAAATGCACATCCTTAATGGCATCGCCTCCCAATTCTGTCATCTTATTCTTGCATCTCCTCTCCTTCATTATTCTTCATGCATGACCGTAATAAGATGCTTTTGTTGAACTCTCCTTGCATTTTGCTCCTCATGCTTCCCTTGCTTTTCTTTCTTTCTTTCTTTCTTTTTCCTTCCATCCTTCTTTATCCAATGCCTATGGATGTGCAGAGCTTGAAACGAATTCAGTTCACCTGCTTGATCTGGTAGGAACTCGCGGCCAAGCAGCAGCTGGAGGACGAGGCTATGAGTGAAGCTCCTGAAGAATTTATTGATCCTATTATGGGAACTGTGATGAAAGATCCTGTTATCCTCCCTTCTTCCAAAGTCACTGTTGACAGAGCGACAATTGCCAGGCACTTGCTCAGGTACATCGAATCAAAAGCAGCATCATTATTATTGCTCAAGATTAGTTTCAAATGTTGTAGCGTCCTATAAGCATCTATCTGACATCTATCTGTTTATGTCATTCCAGTGATCAAACCGACCCGTTCAATCGTAGTCCACTCTCAATGGATATGATCCAATCCAACCATGATTTAAAAAGAAAGATACGTGACTGGTTGGGAATCGTGACCCCATCTGCAGCATCCAAAGACGATTTATCGCAACCAAGCACTTCGCAAAGTTCTTAGTTTTCACCAATTTGTGTTCTACTCTCTTACAATTCTGTGTTCTAAGATGCGGAAGTCTAGAATCTTCGGTGACAAAAATCATCGCTTTGTTGCGAATGTAGGATATGTGAAGGATTGTAACGTTTTGGATTTGTTAAGTTATAAGAATTCATAAGTTGTACAAGATTTTTGAAGATACCAGTTTATGAATGCAATTTAAGAAGTACTGTTTTAGCACTAATATACTTGTTTTTGTAACCATGAAAATTATTTTTGAAAATTGCATAATAAATTGCTTTATGGTATACATGACTTGAAAATTGAATTAAAAACTGTTCCACCTTGTAAAGAAAAAGTGTGAAACGTGTTAACCTACAGTCTAGAATAAGAAATGAAGACCAACTAAGCACTTGTGAAAAAATGCAATTGACAGTAAGTGAAGTATATATTAAAAATAACCTGCTAAAATTAGAAGAAATTTTGCTACAAGTAAGATGGATTTAATCATTAACAGCATGAAAGAAATGTCATGTAATAATTTTTTTGTAAGCAGAATCGCCTTTTAACTACCTTATAAGATGGTATCCGAGAGGTTAATTTAGCAGTGGGAAATGTTAAGAGGTTGATCAAGCTCCATGATCAGCTATTAAAAAACAAGTACGAATAAAACATTGCTTTCATCAAAAAAAGATAATGTCAGTTAAATGTGCGTAGCTTGAGCCCCAAGGTCTCTGATGGTCAAAAAATATCTTCACATTTAAGTTTATCATTTTTTTGGTGGGGGGGGGGGCAGAGAAAAATTCCAATTTTTGCGAATTCGTTTGCTTTACTACATAGCACAGTGTACCTATCTACGAAGTCATCAGTTACACAATCTTCCGCATGCAGGTTTAGGAAGTTTGGCAAACTTTTGACGAAATAAAGTGATCCTATAAAAATTTATTATTTTCTTTTTAAAAACCCCAAATGCACTGAATTCACAGCTTACGCAATAATGTCAATAATTAAAATGTCCCTGATTCGGTCCTGTTAAGGAAAAGTTGCAATCTCTGTTTGCTTCATTCAGCACCACATCTCAAACTATACACTTTTAATTGCTTTCTGCAACATCTACCTTTCAAGGACCAGTCAATCATGGTCATTAACAAGTTCTAAAAAAGCCATTCATCTGTTGGCAACATTCTATAGTTTCGAGTCTTACAGTTATAATTCATAAACGTATTGTGTTATTAGAATCTAAACTTTGCTTTGAAGATTTCTATCCAATGATTAATTTAAGATTAACCACCTATGCTTATTGAACATCTAAGTAAATGAAACCATTTCCACTTTCGATTACAAAAGAAAAGTATAATATATATATATGTACAACTTCTAGTTTGGAAGTTTATGGATAGTTGACAATAATGTCTGCTAAGTTTAGTTTTTTTGTTTGTATTCGTATGATTTATCGCCCCCATAAGGAACTGTTAGAAACGAATTTTTAATGATGTTAACTAATTAAACAGGTATACATTAATAGTTAGAAACAAGTTTAATTGGATAGCTTTTACATAAAGTGCTGAATTACTGAAATCGCTGTCACTCGGAAAGTAAAAATTCATTAAAAAAAGTAGAATTGTTAACTGCAACAGTGTTTGCATTGCATAGTTAATTTACGTTTGTCGTTTCTTCTCAGGAATTTTTTTTCACAAAAATTAAAAAAACAGACAATTCTAGTCACAAAATCTCCGAATTAAAAAAAAGCAAAGGTACAAATAGTTTACTTTATGAAAAAAATGCCGATTGACATGTAGCATTGAATGTCACATCCACTATGTGTAGAATACACATACAGGAGGTGTATGACTTTCTGATAACAAATTGTCTCATGCTTCATGTTTTACAACTGACAAGAAATTACTAATAAAATAGACATAATTGAAATAACTGAAAATAATAATAATAATAAATAGCTATTACAGTAATTGGAAATAAAATCTCAGCTACCATTACACCCAATTTATTAGCAAACAAAAAAAAGTGCATTGTATGTCGAAAAAAACAAATAGTAGTGTACTATAACATCATAAACGTATAGCAGCTATAAACCAAACGCAGCCCGGGGAAAGGAGGAGGAGGAGGATAAGAAGAAGAAACACACACACACAGAGTCTGTGCAAGTAAACCATTCATTGCAAACGTTCACGTCATCATCGAGTAGGAAGCGAGATGTCCACCGACGGCTGATTGGTGGAAAGGTGACCTCTAACCTTTTTGGCTTAACACTTTTGTTCCAAGCGTTGAAATAGTGAGATCAGTGGGGATACTTTTACAACATAGCGCAATATCATCTAACGACCAGAAAGTCCGCAACTTCGGCAGAAATCACTACTCGCACCAAGTAAGACACTTTCTATGGCTATTTCAAACTCAACTTTTTAGTTTTTGTTAAAAAAAAAAAAATAAGATAAAGTATAAACGAAAAATTAAAAGCGACTAACACTGTCGTTGACAACCATTACAACAAGACAAAAAAGAACAAATATAAAAACAAATTAATTAAAATGGTTCAAGTTTCTGAAGTGGATAGAACAGTTAATGTTCAACTTAACAACCCAACAGCGAATTCTTCCGTTCAACAAGTTTCAACATTTTTTTTAAAGAAAACTTTAATTAATTAATTAATTAACGAATCGATTAATGATCAATTCTTTTGTAATCTAACTGCTTTAAAACTGGACACCAAATGAATATCGGAATGAACAGCTTGATACGGAGGTGACAGCTCGTGATGAGATCGGATTGTAATGTGAGCGAACGAAAAATGACCATTGACAATAGATTGGAGAAGAAAAAATGCAGTCATCCGCTAGGCTACACTTGCAACGAAGACAAAAAAAAACAGTCAACGTTTGAAAACAAAGATCCCATCGGATGTTGAAAATAGAACTTGATTCGATATAATGTTGCAACGGAATGCCAATTGATCATTAAGAACAAAGAAGCAGAATAAAAAACTACATACAACATGCTGCAGCAACCCACATGTTCTCATTAGCAAATAAATCTTAGTAAATGAAGAGGAAATTGCTCCTAATTTATCAAGGAAGAGCTTGCCTCTCACTTAACTTGATTATTCACTCAAACACATGCTAATGACTTGGCCGAGTCATGTAACCGGGTAGTGTTTTCTTTCTTGTATTTAAGTCGTTTCGTTATTATTATTATTATTTGAATAGAATTAATCATACAAGAACGCTCGTGTTTCACCGCTCGTGCTATTGCTTGTTCTTGCAGCAGGAAACCGAAATTTGATTCCCGATTCCACAAAGATGGGAAACACGGGCAAACTGGCCATCGTGATCGCTGTGTTGGAAGTGGTGTTCATCGTTCTGTTTGCCTTTCTCGTCGAATACGACCCAGAAGCCGATGCTTCGAATCCCAAGAACAGCCTAGACCCAGCCCACGGTGGTAATGATCCGAATGCCAATCCGATAAAACAATACTACCCCAGTAAGTAACAGACAATTGTTTCTTATTCTTATTACTTACTTTTCTGTCAAATAAATAGCCCTGATTTTTAAGTGATCGTGTATGGAAATAAACAAATAAACCGGTTCTCTAACAATTTCTATCATTCAAAATTGTTTGAAATCTTTCCATTATGGTCATGGTTACCAATGGTTAAAACATTACCCATGTCGACCTCAATAAAAACCTTCATTAATAAAATATAACGCCGAAGCATTTATTTGATTTGATTTTATTGTTCGCTCATTGCTAAACTTTGGCCGCGTATGTTTTTAATTATTTGTACAAATACAATATTATATTGAACTTGATGAGTGTACCTTCCTCTATTGTATAAGTTTAACTTATTTGATTCCGTGCTTGAACGTGTCCATCAAACTCAATTTTCGACGATATTTGATTAACCGACACACCCAATCATGCAGCACTTGGCAGTTACGCAACGCCAGCTAAAACCCAATCTGCACAGGCTGGCTGACTGACTGACCATGTTTACTCATCATCAATATTAACTTAAAGTGTATTAAAACAAAAATCGGCCTTCGAGCTGAACAAACACTTATGCGTTAAACCACTAACATTTTACGATGTAGATTCGCAACTCGCGCCAATCATCATTATAGCTTAAGACATGAATGAGATTTAAAAAAGAAGTAAAAATACAGGGAGGGATAAAGAATTAACAGATTCTAATAGGTTGGATACTACTGCTGTAGCAGGTCGAGTGAAAAAGAAAGTATTTTAAAAAGGGTGCTGTGATTTGGAATTGGCTGGAGTGGTTTTTAAACAGGAAGACTATCCAGTTTGGCTCTATTTCAATTGCATCGATCTAATGATAGAAATCGATCGTGGCCCCAATAATTTGATTCTCTCTGACACATGATTTTGCACCTACTGGCCTAGAAAGACGTTTTGAGTCGTGGTCAACTTGCAAATGCTGGGTAGTCTCTTCGTCCCTACGCCGTGTGTCAATCATTGATATACGCAGGTTCAAATTAAAGGCTACTGTTTCTTATCCTATTATAGTTTGTGCCTGGAGACTTAGACTACGATAATTAATAAATCATTCTAAAAATAAAACTTTTGTGTAACTTCCGTGTTATATGGACGAGTGGAAGAGTAATTATAGTCAACAGGTTTGCAATGTCCGCTTTAAAGCTCGACGTGGATCAAAGTTGCTATTCAAGTTTCAAAACGACGATACACATTTTATACATTTTAATTGCACGTTTTAATGATCTGTATAGTAACCATCTATGCATGTATTTGGTATCTGCCAGAAACGAAAGTGAAACTAACAGCACTACAGCAGACGACGAAAGAAATTGAATGGTGATGCCCCCATACGGTTTTTTCCGACAACGACGCTACTTTGCCGTATAAATTAAGTAGTGGTCCTCTGTACGCTACTCTGTATTTATTGGCATCAAGTAGTTGTCTACTAACTTATGACTCCATGGTATTTTTATTCTTATTCAGAATGAATGAATACAAAAAATAAACTTTTCTGTTAACTGAGAAGCCGCTAGTGACACTGGTGATTATAGGAATGGTTGTTGTTTTAACTAACCTAAATTAATGTTTACTACGACTTCGCAATTTCAGTTACACCTACTCATTGGACATCCAAAAAAAAGAGAAGTTTGTAACTTTACTGTTTCAATATATTGGTATTGATTGAAGTTCTCGTTGTTTCATTCTTGAATATTTCATTTCTTTTGTTATGTGCAGTATTTTGTATCTTCTTCAAATTTTGTTTGTCTTGACCCTTCTTCTGTTCATTTTTAGAATGAGTATACCACCAGATTGAATAAAGAAAAAAACAAAATACAACACTCAATAATTTTTCATTAATCATAAAATACTTTTTGTTTGTATTATGTAACCGAAGCTGGAATTTATACCCAAAAAGCGTCACAAGCGGCTTCTCGGTTAAAATAATAGTACCGTTTATTTTTATATACAGCGTCATTTTTATGAACTAAGATTTAATCTTATTTAATATTTTTTTTTGGTAAAACAATACACAAAAATGACTGGGTACCAATACCAGTATCGCTCCATCCCTCCCCTTCAAAAACAAACAAACCAATAATACTGTTGGTGCTGTGACATATTTTAAACAAAAACTATCAATCCTATAATCTTAGAATAAATTAGTATTTTTATTCAGAAATTCTACAATAAATGTAAAATGCCAATACGGTGATCAAAAAGCTTGAATTGAGCTTTAAAGCGTCGATTCTCTAACGTGTACAGAAATCCCTAGAAAACAGCTAGATAGTTGCTAAAGCGTTGCTTCTACTTTCACAACACACAAAACTGGGGATTCACGAGTTGAAACCATCTTCGTAAAAACTAAAAAAAAACCAAGTAGGGGTTAAAAAAAAAGCATGCAGAAGATACAGCAGTCGGTTTGTAAACGATCAATAAAAATGTCTTGCTGGCAGCGTTGTTACCCGAGTCAACTATTGAATGAGGAATAGAGAGGGAGAGTTAAAAAGGTGTTCTTACTACTTCTGTGTATGTAGTACCGTCGCTGTGCGGCACGCGCCTTGTCTATTGTTATGACAACTCTCCCCTTCGTGGCAAAGGCGTCTTACAATGAAGCCGCCCAGAAAAGCAACCCCCTCGTTGTTGCGAGGGATGAAAAGAGGGGGTAAAATAGGGGTTCCATCTGTCGACTGGGGGATAGAGGAAAAAAAAAGCAACTTATGTGGGAGGTACTGGTCCACCACAAAGATATCTTCGATGATGAATTTATGTTTCATCTACTAGGGGTATATAACGCATGAATCCGAGAATAAACTGAATCGTTAGTGTCGCTTCGTTCATCATCACTTATAACTTTGGAAGAAAACAGTATTACAAAGTGGAAGATCCATCTTATAAAAGATCTAATTAAAACTTGACTCAATTAAGTGGCGCTCCATTAATGACACGTGGGAAAGCGAAGTGTTGGAACCTACCCCGAAGGAATGATTAAAAATCACGATTGGAAATTATGATTGAAGCCAAAGTGATCGTAAATTAAGCACGACCATTCCGGTTCCGAACGAACGACTAAGGAGATAAAGTCAATTAAGTCGTTTTACGTAACACGGACGTTGGGCGGACAATGACACACCTACGCGACACAAAAGGTGACTCCAAACACTCCTATTGACTTTGGCTGCGCCAATGTTGGCTCCAATGGTTCAAAATCCTGTACATCAAACAACTTCCCAACAAAGAATCACACCGGGTCGTTTAAGCCCCTCTCACAAAAACTTACTTTTAAATTAGCTCTACTAACTATTTGTTGACTTGTTGCTAGTTTTCTGTTAACATGAGATCAGGAACTCATAGGCATTCACAGTATCTCAATCAAAAGTGTAACTGCTGTCTAGTCTATCGACACACTGTCATTGATGATTACTTTTGTGTTTCGGAAAATCCATATATTTTCTTTTATCTTATTATATATATACTGGTTTAGAATTTTTAAAAAAAATAGCAAATAACGAAAACTTCATTTTTCTTCTTGTTGATACTGTTATTATACCCGTTAAGTTTTCAAAACTATTAAAAGACCTAAAACGCTACAAGAACGCCTTCACGAGTGGTCGCCTGATGGTTTTTTCAACACCCCTAAAAATTCAAATGGGTAACCAACGATGGGGGTTTAATGCTTCCATGGCATAATAAAAGGTAAAAAAAAAAGAATCCGGGGGGGCTATAGTATCTCAATTTGCATCCATCGCTCGAATTAAGCTTCCATTTCCAAAGACCCGAGACACAATTTATTCAACTAATGAAAAGTTCGATATCGATCGTAAAGAGGGTTCCGAATGGTACGTCTAGTAAACAGTACTACATCTCAAACAACAGTGTACGGTATATCAATACAATATTATAATTACTACTAGTGGTATGTCCGTCAAAATTGACGGGAAAGCTTTTGCTCGATTTAACTGGTTGCCTGGCAACGTGGGCGTTATACATACACGCGGAGCGGAGAAACTATATAGACGATACAATACGTTCATACACTTATGACAGTTGTAAAAATGTAATTGAAACCAGGATTTTATGTTTAAAAAATATCTGACAGAGAAATTATAACAAGTTATAACTAGGTCCCGGATGTTCATGCATTTTTAAAGCTTGAAATAGGCATCCATTTATGCACGTAAAACTACCGAAATATGCATTAATATGCATTTATTTTAAAAACACTACTACACAACAGAAGTTATAAATTTCATTTAAAAAAACGTTTAATTCAATTTATTCTACATTTATTTACTTTGTAAAAAAATACAAACATATCGAAATGGCATAGCTTTTTTGTCACTGTAATAATATGCATTTATCACTGCTAAAAACTTGGTTAAGAAACTCTTCAACAAACTTTAACTTCTCATTATTTCTTACTTTGATTTTTCCCATTTCTTATACGTATATAGTAAAAATCATGCAATAAAACATAAAAATCACAGAAATATGCATTTATTAGAAAAGTGACTGAAATATGCATCGATTTGAAAAAGTACCCAAAATATGCAATTGCATATGTATAAGAAATGGCTGTCCGGATGTCTATGCAAATGCATAAACATCCGGGCCCTAGTTATAACTATAAACAAAATAAAAGTGAAACGAACTTGAATGAAAAAATGAATGATTTAATAAGCCTCTCGGAAAGACATTGCTACAGGATTCATAAAATGTACGCTTTTTATGCATTTTTTGTTAAAAAGAATGAGTTGGAAAATGAAAATGGCTTATAAACACTGGAGACATCTTAAAAACAAGCATGAAGCACGTGCGCCTTGAATGCATTACACACGCTCCCAGTTTAGTCTTACGTATTGACTTTGCAACGCAATCCTTTTGTCTTTCGAATGTTCCACCTGAGGGATTTATTCATCGTTTTTTTCTCCCCTATTGACAAGAGTTTATTTGTAGCTCTACTGCAAAAAAAGTTTGAAAAAAAATGTCTTCTCGTCAAGATGAAGCGATAACAGCAGCCAAAAACTCAACCGAAATGTACTTGGAAACTTTAAATGAAGCTACGGCGCATGAACAATAGGCAACCTGAAGACGTAACACAAATCAAACATCATTCAAACAAAGGTTATTTCGAACGCAGTCTATAACGAGCGGCTCGTCTTTTGTTCTTGTGTCATTATGCAACTGTCAAATTGTCTTCGACTATAACTCGTCCTTTAAAGCCAAAGGATGCCACGATATCCCTACAACCTTTCATAAACCTCTACTACTACTTACTACAACAAAAGCGATTTTTCTTACAACGAGAAATTCATTTTTTTCTTCTTTGACATAGCAAAAAAAAAATATGACGATACACAAAATGAAAAAAATGGTCAACTTTATGGTATGACAAGAAATGATAAACGATGTTCAACAGAAAGCAGGTGGAATAAAATGAAAAGCACAAAATATCAAAAAAGATTGTCAACGTTGGATTTGATTTGTAACCTTCATCCACTAAACCTGTCACGGATAAGAAGGAATGGTAAAAGACATCGTCCTCCTCTATATTTTTACTTATCCAGCACGTGTTTTATCATTCCCAAGATGAAAAAAAAAGTTAAGATACAATATACACCGTTGACACATCGAAAAAGAAAACTGCATATAAAAAAACAAAACAAGGTCACGACGACACGAGAAAAAAACTAAACTACCCGAGTGACCATAAGCTTATGTCATTCAAGTTTACTTGTCCGAATAGCAAAAAAATAAATAAATAATACAAAGCTTGAATCATCGAAATAAACAAGGATTTTGTTTTCTCCCAAAGAATACGTCTAAAAATAAAAATGTAACGTTTTTCGTTGTATTATTTAATTTCATTATTATTTTGAAAATTTCTGTTACACTGTTAAAATTAGTCCGACATGTGAAAAAAAATCTATAATCTTCCAACTAAATCATAATTTCCTTGTTCCTTGTACACAACAGAATTTAACGCATTGAACAAAATTAAAACTAGGTGTCCCTATTAACGATCTGTCGCACCGAAAACCCACACGTCACTGGTTTAACGTGATATTTTGTGTGGTAATTGAACCAAAATTCACTTTTGCTCGGTGCGAGAACATTACTCTTGTGAAATGTTCCTTATTCCATCGAGGGGCGAAAATGACGTTGGGGTTCCAACACGGAAACGAAATTAGCAACTAGGTAATAATGCATTAGGCCAATTGATCCCGCGGGACCGAAAAAAAAACCCAACTCTACGAGAACCGAGATTGTCGTAAAATAGGGTTTTCTCGCGATTTTTGATGGGGACTTGTCGTTGTGGGTGGTTCGTGGACAGGTGTCGCGTTCACGTGATACCCCTGGGGGGCAAACCCAATGACAAGGGCATCGAGCGCTAAGCTTTACGTAACGCGATTAATAGAGCGAGCCCAGAAGATGATAATGGTGTAATATAGTGATAGAGAGACAGATGAGATGACGACGATGATGAAGATAAAGGAGCGGAGCCATTTGGGCACGCGTTGCGATGCCGAACTCGTGCGTATTATCATCATCACTCGTGCTCCATGTCGAGTCGTCGTTAGTGAGAAATAGTAAGACCGAGTGCTTATCAGCATCATCACCACCAGCAGTGTGGTTGGTGCGTCCGTCGCAGCTTCCGCCGTTCCTCGGGTCCATGTGGTAGGTAGTAGAGTCGCTAGAGTGGGTCGATCACCTTCGTTCCCCACCCGGAGCCTGGAAAATCGTCTCTTCCACATCTCGACAGGGCTTCCACCAACCACCGGCACTATTCAGGTGTCGGTATACAATAGGGAAACAACGTGCGACCATGGAGGAGGAGATGTCCAAACCGACCAACAACGAAAATGGTGACAAAACCCTTCACTGCGACAACAATCCGGGCACGAGCACCACTCCCCCACCCCCGCATCCCGTCAAATTTCGGGTGGTGAAGAGACGAAAATTTGCGTTGGCCCTTCTTCTCCTTCAGTTCACGTTCATCGTTCTCTTCGCGTCGTTCGTGGAAAATCACATAGGTAGAAAGTGGGTGCCAGAAGCTCAAGATCGTCCTCTGACCAGTGGATCGTTGCAACTGGACTCGAAAACTAAACTGGTCACCGCTATTACCACTACTACTCATCAACAACCACCTGCGAGTGCGTCCTCTTCGTTTCATCTTGTCAACTCGACACCTTTCTCCGCTTCGTCGTCATCGCAAAAGGAAGAGGAAACCCACCCTATCCCCGACATCCCTTCCATCCAGGTGCATCGGAAGGCGGGGGGAATACCTGAACTAGCCGACGAGGGGTTCTACCCTTTCGATTCGGCCAAAGAGACCACTGTGTTCGAATCATCGAGTGGTGATGGAGAAGTGGACGCAACGAAACAGAAAGTCTACTCCGAAGAAACTCCGGCTGTGGAAATTATTCGAGAAGATGACAAAGGAGTGGAAAAGACGAAGAAGAAACACCATCATCATCACCACGACGAAAATCAACAGGGGGAAGGGGAACCGAGTAGTACCAAAACCTTCTTTTCACCGTCGAGGGATCTTTTCCCTCCCAACCACAGGAGAAGCTTTCGTTATCACCCACACCCTCGTGATTCTCAGCTTCACGATGTTTTCCCACGTAAGTCACTTGTTATTATTACAATACTCGTTTTTATTTGTTTGGCGAATAGCCTACCATTGATGGATGACGAACGCGGAGTGGTCAAAATGGCATTATTTTTACACTTGTAAATAATCATTAGCGACGTTCGTAAAATTAGTTGTTTTTTTTTTTTAATGAATTCTCATTCCACAAGACCTTACTTACCACTTTACAAATGGATACAGATAATACAATATACAAATGTTTTTATTAAAAATATAAATTTTATTTTAAGTGAGGAAAAACGAGCAATTTCTTCATTCTAATTTCAATAAAACAACTTTTTCGTTTTAAAAATTTGTATTATACTACATGTCAATCTAATAATAATGTACAGTATGTATTATGATATCTTCGTCATTAAGCGATGCTGATGGGCCCAGAAATGGTGAGCCACCCTGTATAGTGTTTCCTTAAGACAAACAAGTTGGATTCGAAATGCTCTTTATTTGAAACAAAATAATATTTTCGCCACGTATTTGAATGCCAAGTTTAGAATTTGATGTTGAACTAAATTTGATAAAACATAAAAAAAAAAAAAATTGAAAACAAGTAATAGGTAAAAAACACTTTTCTTTTGTGAACGTGTTTGTCCACAAAAGTAGTGATAGGGAATGTTGCTTGGATGATGAAAACGTTTGGAATATATTATTTTCTTTGGTATTGAGTTTTGGTTTTTTAAACCATATGGTATATGGTGCATTGTTGAGAGGGAATCCATAATGTTAATAATAATAAAACCCATATGCCTTGTTGCATTTGCTACTGTTGAAATGCAAAGAAAAAAGCTTCCCATTTCTCACTCGCTCATTCATAGGCAGTTAAGTAAAAGTGGGTGAAAACAAGAATCGAATGTTGTAACAATGGCATTTAAACTCGAGAATTAGACTTAAATACGAAATAGTTACACGACTATTTCGTAAGGTGATGCTCGTTTATCTTTCAAGTCATTTCTTCGTTCCTTACAAAACATCTTTCCACATCGATCGTTCAATTTATTTTAATTTTTCAATGATGATGCAAAAATGCAAATATGAAAAAATTCAAGTCCAGAATAACAATTATTCGTATGATATTGTAGCTCGAGTTGAATGGTTGAAATGTCGTCTTCCATACATAAATAAACCGCGAGTTAACAATGCGAACATTCGAATCGCACTGGTTTAAAATTTCTAAAGAAAAAATAATCCGAAAAGAACCCCATTGGTCTTAAAATTTAGTGTCACGTAAAAAGTGAATCACTAACCTCGAGGGATGACGTTCCCTCAAAGTAGGAAACACGCCCCCGCAATGATCGTAGATTTATTTAACAGTCGAAAATTGAACTCGCACCACCATTCGGTTCTTTTCATTTATTGGTCACGTCGGAAAAACCCCTGACCTTGAATGGGAAATGGAAACATATATATAAAAACAATTGTCAGGACGAGTGAAAAACATTTTGGTGGTTGTCTTATTTTTCACCAAGTTTCCCCTCGTGTTTCCTTTTCCACGAGCTTCCAGTAGCGGATGACTATCGGAAAAAGTGTCAATCATCCTGCACTGTCCCTACCACTGTAGCGATGCTATGTACTCTTGGAAAAAGCTCGATTTAGCCTTATCTTCCATTACTGTACCCTAAGTGGTCCCCATGTCAATAATTAGCGTAGCGCCCGTGACTATTGGAATAACATTTCTTTAACGAATAAAAAAAGCATACCTACACAAAAAGACGGTTTTTTTACATCAATAATAAATGTGTCATTTTTGGACATAAATATACTCAAGGTTATACGAGTAAGGAAAAGACATGCTTTTCGTGAGATCCGTACAAAAACTTGATCTTAAAAAGCAATATATATTATTTTACATCGGTCGTGGCTTCTTTATCAATATGAATTGCATTTTCATGGAGTTAAAGGTGATGAAAGGCTTCGACATTTTCTTAAAGTTAGATGACTTGAGAATTGGAAACAACAAGTTTATTAAAAATATTAAATTATTAAAGTTTATGGAATTGATATCCCATAAACATATAAATATACTAAAAATAGAGAATCTAAAGGACATGATAAAACACACTGAAACTCAAAAGTGAGCCATCCTTTAGAATGTCAAATCACTTTAGTAGTTAGTGGTGGTTATTTTCAAATCAAATCACTTTAATAATACATGTAGTAGTGATTTCAAATGTCAAATCACTTTAGTAGTACGGTACTGTAGTTATTTTTTTTTATAAAATAAAATGAAAAATGTTAACACGGAATCTGTATAGACTATAGATAATGTTGACCCGTTTCTTCATAACGCATCACTGAAGAAACCTTTTCTTTTTACATTAAAACGATTCAATGGCATCGAATCAACTATACAAAAAAATTTAATCAAGTTATATGTAGAAATTAACAAATAACATACGATTAAAACAAAGTAATACTCAACTTGACGTTCAATGACTCGTTTTATATTTCATTTCAAAAGGAAGTTAGGAATACAAGAAAAGCTTATCCTGTGTAACAGTTGTTTGAATATTTTGTCGAATTTCTAAAAACGCTTGAAAAGGAAAACAAAATAGCTATCGTTGATGACACACGGTTTATAAGCCTATTGTAAAATATGAAGTAAATATTAAATAACCTATACAAGAGAGTAAGAGACAGGAGCGGCAAGGTTGCATGCAGCCGATTTCATCAAGCGAAACCACGGAAAATCGATGGTTTCCTTTCACCAATCAATCCCTCGTCTAATATTCAATTAGTCCACCTCATTACCAACTATTTATTCACCCTCCAGGTTTCCGATCCCCCGTCTTCAAAATTCATTTTCACCACCCCCTATCTATCATCAGACAACGACCGTGAATTTTTTTCTTTTTCTTCTTCTTCTTCTTCTGCTCTATAACCTTACGTCGAAACGAAAATCTGGTGTTGGCGTTATCGTCGATCCCTCTGATCGCCCACTTCCATCATTTTGCTGCTTTTTCTTCCTTTTCCTCCTGTAGCTACTATTCACACTCCCCTCGGTTTTCCCCCCTCTTATACAAAGAAGCATATTGGTTGTCATGACAACCCTTCAGCGAGACCTTCAGCATGTGCTTCATCCCTGAACGTTTCTTAGCAAATCAACAACCTCCCTCAAGTCAGACTCTAAAAGCAATGACAAGAATGGACGAGGAGGGAGGGGGGTCTAAGAGGATTAAGATGACCCCTGGGTCACGTGTCTTCTAATCGCAGTTCATACTCCCTTTAATAGAATAGGAATCGTGTCAGTAAGAGATTTAGACCCATCCTCCACCCTCCCCCCCCCCTATCTCCGTCTACAACTGTTCCAAATCTCACGCACATTAACAGCAATGATTTTTTAAAACCGCAGGAATAATGGTTGAACAAAAAATAAGTTGATATTACAGTTATTACTAATAGCATTAGTTTTCCTGAAACCATTCGCTATAACGTGAATCATTTTCAAATTAACATGAAAGACAAAAGTTATGTAGGCCTATGCATTTGTATTAAAAAAAAATGTATACCTCAACGACGTAATATTACGGTAGAATGACTTCGCTATGCTTTGGAATAGGAGTGATATTGAGGTAACTAACGTTAATATCTAAATAATTCAGTTTCACATTATCTTATCACATAACGTGGTCAAAAAATAGCGTCGTCTACTATTAGACTAAATAAATCCTTGTCATTCTAAAGAACACATTTTTCCTCCATTTTCTATTTGTCTTATTCCCCTTTCAAAGGTGATCCAATTATAGAGCCTGTTGTTCTAGGCTCCAGGTAGGACCGAGGGAATGATGCTTTTAAGAGTTGAAGATCGAAGTGAATGTACCAACATGGAAGTTACCGTTGCTGATGGAACTCCATTCTTAAAGTGGTTTCCACAATCTCATTATTTGGACAACCAACATTAGCCTTTCCGAGGAAAACTTCAAAGATCTTCCTCTCGCGCTCATGTTTGGTGTTTTTATTGTCTATTACAGTGTTCCAAGATGTGCACGTGATGATCTTCATCGGTTTTGGCTTTCTCATGACTTTTCTCAAACGTTACGGCTACAGCGCCGTTGGAGTGAACATGCTCTTAGGAGCCGTGGTCATTCAATGGGCCACTTTGTGTCAAGGATTCTTTCATCTTCATCATGGAAAAATCGACATCGATATCACCAGGTAGGCGTACGCTCCGAGTTATTTTCTATTCCGTTTCACACGAGGTCGCGCGGGAGTCGCGCTTTAACGTGTCATTTGCAGAAGACATCTAGGCATCCTTTGAAGTGGAAAACTTTTACCACGCTATATCACCCAATAAGACCTTCAACAATGTACCTTTCGTATATCAACAAATAATGCTAGACCTAACTTCTACACAATGTATGAAACAAGCACGAACTTGTGAAACCTCACTCTGAATTTTCTACAAGAGTATCGGTACTGTGTACATCGAGTAGCCTACATTGTATTTCTCGCTCACACGTGCTTTTGCGAATGAATCTGAGCTTTTAGCGTTAAACGAAAGTATTGCACACAAATAGCATTGTAACAGCTTAATCGATTAGTTCAATTGATTGATAAATAACTAATTTCAACTGTCACTGTTTGTACCCGTTCATCTTCACGTGCAATAAATACATTTCTTAGTGTTCAGTTATCGAAAATTGCAATACTCATTCATAACGGACAAATTTCCTCGTTCTCCTCCAATCTGAACTGTAACATATGACTAGGACTTTCAATTTCCAATTCCAGGGATTGATTAAAAAAACAACCTAAGTTCTAATTATTTACTATCATCTATTCGCGAAAGGAAATAAGTTTATTTTTTTTTCTATAAACTTCCCATTGCGTGATAGACGATTAGAAAAGGATGACGAAAAGGTCACACAAACCATCTATTTATCTCTCTGGAAATGGACAGTGTTTTTCCCCTTTCCTATTCTTAGTAGACGCAAATGTAAAGTAAAGCTGAGACCCATGCCCTACTTTTTCCTTTACACGTCATTTTTAAGAAACGTTATTAGTTTTTCTTGTTCGAAACTACCTATTATAGATTTAGAGGCGGGAGATTAGCGCCAAATTGAGTATTTTTTATTACTTATTTGCTAGTTACTCATTGTGTTGATCTAGATAACGCCGAAATTTAATATCTTTTAATGAAATCATTGTCGACTACAAAAAAAAAAAAAAAATAAATATTGGTTTATAGCCTATTTTTTTGTCGGAAAAAGTAAGTTCCTTGCGTAACGCGGACTTTTAAAAAAATAAGAAACTAAATTTAATTTTGAAAACAAAATGTAGTAAAACCCTAAATAGAATCAACAAAGGAATAAACTCAATTACTTTGACAATTAATTTTATCCAAATCCTAGTTTCCTATTATGTTAATTAAAGCTCTTATTCATACCGGACACACTTTCTAGAATCGTGGAATGTTTTTAAAGATTATCACGTCGGTATGAAAAAAAAAATCAACATTCGAGATTAGCAATTTAAAAATAAGTTTACACTTCCAAATATCAACTACGTGTTATTTGGTGATGTCTTTTGTGTTGATTCATGAAGGACATACTCTACACTATCATTACTACAACTACGGGTATTCGAGTGGTTGAAATAAACGGTGTTTATTATAGTTTGTTTTTCTTCAAAAACCTGCTTTATCAAACAGCTGCATTTCATTTCTTTATGTATGAGTTTCTTGAAACTTGTTTTTAACAAATCAGTTTTTCCAACTGCGACAGACCAGCCATAAATTTTAATTTAACTCGAGTATAATTGACCTCTGATCTTTGAAAAAATTGGCGTAGACTTCATTAAGGGAAGGGTTAATCAAAGCACGAACATTCACTTTAATTTCGGTACATTAAGATTTTACGACTTGCAGGGGGTCAAGTTGTAAAATGTCGAGAAAGAATGGCTCGTAAACACTTCATTCATCATATCAAAAATAAAATGAAAAAAGAAAGAAATTGTCGTTAATGAAAAGTGTCCTTACCTTTACCAACTAGGGTGTGATTCTCGTTATTGCAGTTTATTGAATGCCGATTTTGGAACAGCGACAGTGCTCATCTCGTTCGGTGCTCTTCTTGGCAAAACGAGTCCACTACAATTGCTCGTCATGGCCATCATTGAAATTGCCATCTTCGCTGCCAATGAGTGGGTGGGAGCACACGTTTTCTGGGTAAGGACAAACACATTTAGTATATAACAATACACTTAATACCCTATTTATCTTAACAAACTCGTAAAACGTCGTACAACTAAACGTGCTATTTTAATTTTACTATACACTTAAATTCCTTACATTCGGTATGTTATAACTCGGATGAAGTTTACACACGAAAAACGTCATGGAATTGACTATAGGCATGGAAAAAAGCTATATCATTCGTAAAATTGAAAAATTGAAACCATGTAAATAAAAGATTAACATTTTTTATTTATTATAGCGATTTGATAGGAGTGTCATTTAAACATTGATTTAGTTATAAAGTAGCGCTTCACGTTACGGCTGCAACGATTCTAATATCACTGGACTATAAAAAACTAATTCGGAAAATTTCAGTATTCCGAATTACCAAATCTGTGTCTACTTTTTGATAGGTTATGTTATTTTATGTGCAATCCCACAAAAAAACAAACTAAAAAAAGTAAACAAAAACATAAAAAAATAATAAAAGTTAATATTAAATGACAAAATCAATGTAAGAATAGCCCAGTTCTGTAAGCGTGCAACAGTGATGAACGCTTTAATCCCACCCATCGGGTCACGTCTTCAAGACGTCATGAGATGGATCAACGATTCAGCCCCGCCTATCGGGTGACATCCTCAAGACGTTGCTCACGCAAGTACCCCTGCTACAGCACGGGTATACTTCCAGTATATCAATTTAAAGACACGAAGTTTTTCAAAATATGGAGTCGTATCATTAAATGACGTTTGACGCTTCAAGTAGCATTTCAGTTGAGCCTAAAACTTATGTACGACAATGATCGAAGAGCCTAAGTGTCTAGTGAAAAACTCATAGTAGTACTTTACCATGAAATTTCATTGAAATAATGAAATCCAAAAATTCTAATAACCCTTTTTATTTTAGACAAGCGACATTGGAGCATCCGTGTTGGTCCATGTGTTTGGGGCTTATTTTGGACTCATGGTATCCCTAGTCCTCTTTCGTCGTGACATTCATCAATCTACCAAGGAAGGAGCTAATTACCATTCGGATGTTTTTGCAATGATTGGTAATGCAGTTGAAATTCACACACCAAGAAAATTTTCAATGCCCAACATTTAGTTTGATAACATTTATTGACACACTGTCAACAGGGACTATATTTCTGTGGTTGTTTTGGCCGAGTTTCAACGCTGCTTTAGCACCCGGACACGCTCAACACCGAACAGTTATCAACACCTACTACTCTTTAGCAGCCTGTTGCGTGACTACCTTCGCCATCTCGTCATTAGTCGACAAACACAACAGATTCAATATGGTACATCTTTTACTTTTGTTTTTATCAACTGTTTTTCCCCCACTACGATCGATTAATCGCGTTTTCGATCCACTCAGGTACACGTACAAAATTCCACTCTGGCGGGAGGGGTAGCGATAGGAACAGCAGCCGATTTGATGATCGAACCATGGGGTGCCATGCTAGTCGGTACTGGGGCTGGAGTCTTATCCGTACTTGGTTATCGTTTCCTTACAGTAAGTGTTGTCGTCATTATTCTACAAGGTGGTCCATAACTCGCACATCATAAAACGTTTTATTACCAATCAGCCATCACCCCACTGAAAATGGGAGTAGTATAAAACGTTTTATTTTAAATTGTAAGCATCATATGTCAAAATGTGTCATAGGATATGGCTATTTTGTTTTTTTCTGGTACAGTATTGATATCCATGGAGCAAACGGTTTGGATCACCGTGTATACTACACGTACCGTACCAAATAAAAATCCTAATTCTTCATTTGTTTAATGATCAAAACTTTATCTTATAGCCGTTTATGGCGAAGCATTTACGAATTCACGACACTTGTGGTGTGCACAATCTGCATGGCATGCCAGGCGTGTTCGCAGGAATCGTCGGTGCTATCATGGCCGCATTGGCTTCCGAAGAAGAATATGGCAAAAGGTAAGAAAAAATTGACACATCAAAATTAAGACACCGTTTAATTAATGTTACTCGTGTTTTTTATTTGGCCAGTTTATATCAGCAATATCCAATGCGAGCTCCCGCTGCCAATACAAGTGAACTAGTAGCGATTAAAAAGGTGCTGGGAGATGTCGAGCCAGGTAAAGGCTGGTCGGCCAATACACAAGGCGGATATCAGCTGGCAGCGCTTTGTATGACACTCGCAGTGGCCTGTGTAGGAGGACTTATCACTGGTAATACGACCCTATATAGTATAATCCTCGCTTAATGCTGTAGTGTAGAAAGACAACTATTTCAAGCAGTATTGAGTCAACTGCACTAACCAAAGGTCTAACCTATTATTCTATACGGCAAAAATATTGAGTAAGAAAATCCACAACTTAAGGCTAAATTTCTCTCAACGACTGCCCGTTTGCTGCCTGCCTGAAGCGTGTTAAGGTTACATTATTTATGGTGTGGCAAGTCATGGGCACAGTTTGTGGACGTCAACTTTATGCCAACCAATTTTCATTGCTTAGTTAACTTTACAGCAAATGGATCGTCTTAAACGGTAGTTTAAGTAAAAAAACCAAACAAACTTGAAACTAGAAAACGATTTTACGAAATAAGGTTGCTATTCGTAATGCGTGCAACTCTCTCTGATTGGTCGGTCCAGCTATAAAATTCTTACATTATGGCAAAAGTGAGTTATGGTTTAAGACGATCCACATATCAGGCAGCAGATTTCTCCAATATGTTATTAAATAAATATAAAAATTGGTAAAGTTTTTACAGTACATGCTCTAAATGTATAATGTGATGTTTGTCATTCAAACAGCACTGGAGCGTAACAAATTATAACTGCACAGATATATTATATACCATGATGCACGCGTTATTTCAAAACCTTTCCTCACTACGAATAAGCCATTATAATGTTTTTAGAACCTGCATTAAACGAGGATATCATGTACATGTATCCTAGTCAACTGGGTGTGAACAGAAAACCAACGGCACATCTTAAATTGACACTCGTACTACTTTTTTTTTTACAGGTATCATTCTGCGTTTGCCTTTCCTGGACCCACTGACGACCGATCAGTTGTTCGATGACGAAGATTTTTGGGAAGTTCCGGAAGAGGAACCCCTCGTTGTAACCACGTCAACGCACGGACCCGGTCACAAACAACAGGATTCTAAGGTCTAATTCCAATGTCGATCGTGGTATTACTACTACTGTTACGGTGTAGAACTTGTTCTCTTCTAATTCCATATCAAAAGACAGCGTGTGATAGGCTGCCAAAAGTGGTATTCATTTTACCTCGCTTTTTATAAGCTTTTTTGTGGAAAAACACCACCCGTGTTGGATTTTATAAACTTTTTTCAGTCGGACCAAAAACTAAAAAAAAATCAAGTTATATTTTCGATCAATTTTTTTATTATTCAATTGCATCCACATTTTGAGTAAAATCTTGTACGAGTATCCTCCATTTTTCTACCACGTGCATTTTGAAAGTATTTCTGATGAATCTACATTTCATAGTCTATACTCATCTTTTGATTTAGATCTAATTTAAAATGTTTTCTATACTACAATTCTTATACATTGCTAGCGTTTATAATACTACAGCTTTTCTCTACGTTAAGGATATGCGTATGCCCCCTGTAGATGTATACGAAATTATGTACATAACCGGTTCGTAGTCACCTAGCCTAGTAGAGATTTCTTGTAAATAGGCTGTGCACTCATTACAATCGCACAGTGATAGAATGGCACTCACCGCTTTCTTCAAATTCATATCATTTTTGAAAAATCGTACGCCATGAAAAAGAGGCGACACGAAAAAAGAATAGAAACATATCCCGAATAGCAAACGATTGTAAGGACCTATTTTTCCTTTTGAGTTGTAACAACTGTCATGTTTCTGTGTCATATACTGTATATCATATCTATAACGAGCACATAATCCAACTTGAATATCTGTTTACACAAAAAAAATATTTGATATAAAAATATTGCGTGAAAATTATATGAATATTATATGTGAATATTTTTCAAAAGGCAAAAAAAAAATGCGTAATTTCTATGGTGATTTACTGTGTTTTTATTTTATTTTGAAAAGCAATTTTTTAATGAATGTGTCATATCGTGTGGTATCAATGCAACCATGTACTATTCTCATATCAGCTGTTTTACCCGATGTACTCCCAGTAGGGAACTTAATGGCAACCTTACTGAAAAGTAAGAATAATAATTTAAAAATCATCCATGGTTTATGCAATAAAAATCAAATCCAAGTCTTTCCCATCATTTCACGAATCCATTATCATGTAGAAAAATGCTTCGTTGACTTAAAACCAACAACGCTGGTCTAAAGGTAACCTTTTGTCGTCAGTTCTGTCAAAAAATCGATACAAGTTTGAACACAATTGCATGAAATAAATTAGTAGCGATCTTATCTCTTCATGCCGGATTGAAGACAAAACGCTACGTGTAGACCAAGCTTTACGAAAAGAACAAATCATAAAATTTCAATCTTTCGACCGTTTCTCGCAGAAATTGCGAAATATTAATTTGCAAGCGGTTCGACTAGGACACCATTTGACTAACATGACTACTAGTTTGCTTTTTCCCATGCACATAAAACATTCACTGTCGTTGATTAAAGAAAATACACATTTGATATAGCTATTCTGTCTCATCAATCCACTTTGTTATACTAAATCTTTTTTACCAACATAGAAACATTCTTCTTGCACACAGAATGTCCCCAGCAATACCGAGACACTTACCTTGGTTGTTTACTGAAGTTGATGTCCTACTATGGCCTGTGTGTGTGTGTGTCCACTCGATCGTATTTGGCTGGATTCTTGTTCACGTTGAAGACACCAGTCGTAATAATTTCCATAAAACGATGGAGATTGAAGTGCGACTTGCAATTGGGAAATAATGTCACCACCAATGTCATTCAAGTGCAACATTAAAAAAATAATCATCTCAACTCGAAAAAAAAACAAACCAAAAATTTACATATTGAAATGAAATATTTATTTTGTGACTGTATCCACAATTAGTCACCTTGGAATTACAATTTGTGAACAATTACCTACTGGAAATTGTATTCGACCATAATAAAATAACCTGAACATACTTTTGATAAGACACGTGGTGAAAAATTCAAATACATATTTAGGTTATCGAGCAGTTTACGTTAGTGGGTGGGGTTTCGCCAAAAACAGAAAGAGAAGACAATTTTTTGATTAAAAATTAAATTTTTTTCTTCCAATTAATCTATTTTGTTTTGTTTAACCTAAACTGGTATCTATATTACCCATAAAAACTCTTTTAAGTTAGTAAAAATTTCATGTCACGTTTACTTAACTCCGCACTTGAACGTAAACTCCTGAACAACCCATATTCATTTTACCCGTCTAACTAGGTGATAAGTGATAAGAAGTATATGTTCTTCTAATAAATGATATATATATATACAGTACTATAATTATGCGAATCCAAAAAATTGCCAAATTAATACGTCTATAAAAATTGGTGTACATAGTAAAACTACAAGGTACTTTCCGGTTATAGCCAGGCCCAGTCTGAAGTTGCTATTTGCTTGTATTTAATTATGGGTTTATTGTACAGGTTAGTTTAGGAAAACCAAACAATACTGTAGCATACGTTTCTTTGTTTTTCCTAACCTTACCTGCAAAATAAACCCATAAGTACAAGCAAATAGCAACATCAGACTGGGCCTGGCTATAACCGGAAAGTACCAACTATACCAACATAAAACTGCAAACTTTTTACATTTTGTATAAATTATTGTGTGCAAATAAATTTACACGACACATTAATTAAACATGATTACGCTTTCTGACGTGTTTTTTTTTCGCCATTTAAATGTTTCACTTTTTCCAGAACATGTATCGAAACTTTAGTCTTCTTCGTCAGTGAATATACATACAGTAGTTATTAATACCTGCTGATGGAGACTGGAAGCAAATTCAAAAAAAAATTACAAAATTTATTCGAAAAAGAAATGTCAAAAAAGGGAATCATCTGTACAAGTTCCATTCAAATTATATTTAAACTCATTGAAGATCGAGTTTTCAAATCCTTGAAAAAAACCGCTAAATACATTAATGGTTATCAACTTTCATGACATGACGCAGAACTGTATAACAAATAAAATGCATCTTAGTTGCGGCAGCCGGTCCTTTTAAAAGTGGCGGGGAGCACCTAAATTACTGTAAAAACTTGTGACTCACGATCGTACATCGTGACCAAAATAAGTGGAATAGATGCGTTCATCTCAAAGTTATAATGTTTTGTCACGAGTGACGTCAACGCGGCATGACGACAGGTTCCTGTGGCAACGTCACCAAGTAGTCAAAACACTGCAGAGAACTTGCACCGGCAAGTCGAACAGCAGTATATTAGTAAACAACAGCTGACAACGATCAAAATTTGTAAGGAGCAAGCAAAAGGAAACTGAACGAGTTTTCTGCTGGTCAACTTGCAGGTACGGTACTCACTCCTATTTTACAATAATAATCATTCACGCTTCATGCGCTTATTATTCATACACCTGATAGTACAGCCACAAATGACGTCGGAAAGTGCTCTTCAGGCCGCAAAAGAGCAGAATAGTGAAAAAGTGTCATACGTGTATATACTCGTTATATAATATTCTTATATTTAGTCACACTTAAAGTTTATCACAGGTGAAGTGAAAACAATAAAATATTTCACAACAACGTGACCATCAAAAACAATAAAAAGTTTGACCATGGCCTAGGGCCAAATTATGTTCCTATGACCCTATTCAAAATAATTGTTCCTATGAAAACGTAAAAAGAACATATTAACCAATTTTTATAGTAATAATTGTTTAAGATAAAAAGAATTTATCATGGATAGGTAAAACTGATAAAAAGAAAATTATTTATCTTACCATCAATCAGTCTTTAGAGAACTTTGTAACATTAGAAAGAAAGCAATTCTTTTTATATATTTCAGTACATTAGAAAAAATGTCTAATGAGAAACTGGAGCCAATTGATAAGAGAAACTATATTTATTAATGCCTTGTTTTCAGTTACAAATCAAACATCATGCGCAAACAAATTGCCAAACGTTCAACTTCAGCAGCAGCGAAGAAGAAACCAGTTAAAAGGGCCGTGGCAACCATCGATTGGACGAAGAAAACAGTATTGGAATTGAAACAAGAATGCACCAGTCGAGGTCTAAGTACAACTGGCAAAAAGGACCTACTTATTCAACGTCTCCAAGAAGAAGACAACGACGAAGGTACGGGCATCTTATTATTTTGGAAAACGAAAAGTCTCAATGATCACTAAGCTAAAACAAAAATCGCATCTATTTAGATGAAGAAATTGCTGAACCCCTGCCCAAGTTAGCACGACAGGCCAGTGCTGGAACCAAAAAAGTCCTCAACGATTTCAGCAAAATCAAGAAAGAAAACCAGAAAAAGCGAGTGGCAAAGCCCGATTCTCATTGTTCGCTTAACAATGTTGAGGTCATTCCAGTGTTTTATGGACTAAAAGTTACGAGCCTTAACTCTTGTGTATGTATAATCTTACTTATTTGTAGGTTTACGAAAATTATGACTGCATGCTCAACCAAACCAATATCTGCAGCAACAACAACAAGTTTTACGTGATACAATTGCTGAAATCAACAAAAAAGAATGTCGTGTATCTCTGGACCCGTTGGGGAAGGGTGGTGAGTAGAATACGGTATTGCATTGACAGTGGGACTGTTACACACAACGAGTTGAGGCACCATCCTCGTCCTCATCGGAAAAACTCTTTGTATGATCAGCGTTTATTCTGATAAAGTACCTAATTAGAGCAAAATCTCTCAAGTCCCTCTTTTAGAGACACATTTTTTATAATAAAATAAAATGTTTTTAAATAGTTCATAAGATAGACGTAGAGAACCGCCCAACTGTTTTTACAAAGTTCACTCACTTTCGTTCCCAGTGATGTGACTTTTTTGCATTTTCTCGAAATTCAACATGGAAGCATTTCATCTAAATTTCACTTACTTGGGAACATGCTGTAGATAAACGGGTCTGTGTCTATAAACCAATGTCACACAATTCCTTACAGGGAGAAGATGGACTTAATGACTTGAAGGGTCCATTTACCGATTACGACGAAGGGATTCTAGCGTTCGAAAAGAAATTCAAAGAGAAGACCAAAAACGCCTGGGACCAACGTGCCTCTTTTAAACCGTATGCCAAAAAATACACCCTCATTGAAATGGGAGACGACGAAGACGACGACGAAGTGGACATGGCTACCAAAGCTCTCAAGGTAAAGTGACCGCTCGCCACTTGGATTTTTCCTTGGAAAATGCTCTTAAACTTGGCAAAAAAGGCTAAGCATTTTCTTTCACCGTGCATAGGTAATCGGTGAAACTCTTCAGCAGAACAAGAGCAAATTGGACAAAGCCACTCAGTATTTGATCAGCCTTATTTTTGACGACCAAACTTTCAAAGATGCTATGGCCGATCTCAATCTAGGTATTACGATGGTGTGAAAAGCGCCAATAACGACCTATTTTATTAATGATGAAATTTTGACAATTTTCAATGTGTCACAGACACTGTGAAAATGCCACTTGGAAAACTGAGCAAGGTCCAAATAGCCAAAGGTTTCGATGCATTGGTGGCATTAGAAGACGCTATCAAAAAGAAACAAGTAAGCATAGAACAACTCTTTACTCCCAGTATCAAGCTGGGGTCATGGTATAATCTAGTAGCCACTGCAGAAATACGTAGTTGACAACGGTTCTTTAACCTTAAGTTATGAATAACCGAAAGTTTTGATTTATACAATCCATAGGCAAGGACATCATTGGAGAAATTAACATCCGACTTTTATACCTTGATTCCACATAATTTTGGTCGTACAAGACCCCCCATCATTGGTGAGCTGGATGTGATTCGCGACAAAAAGGACATGTTGATTGTACTAAGTGACATTGAACTAGCGCAAAGAATGCAAAAAGAGGTGAGTACAAAATCAGTCTTTCTTCCCATAGGAAATTCCACTACCCCCTAGCCTAGACCAATTCCACCGTTTTTTGCACGTTACAGAAAAAGAAATCTGCAGACTACAGTGATCCTATCGAAGAAAAGTACGATTTACTCAACTGTGCACTAACATTGCTCAACCCTAAAGACAATGATTATAAAGTAGGTACCACCTCTTTGCAGTTTTATTTCATAACACATATAATTAATTTCTGTGTTCTCCAAATCTTAGATCATTGAAAATTACACTCGTCAAACGGGGACAGTAAAAATCAAACACATATGGCGAGTCGAGAGATTCGGTGAGGTAAGTCGAAATAGCTGCTTCTGTAAAAGAAAAGGTGAAGATTGTATGGGAATAAACGTACTTGACTGTGAACAGGGTGACCGTTTTAAATACTGGGAACGAACGGAAAACAGACGGTTGTTGTGGCATGGCACCAACATCGCCGTTGTAGCTGCCATCTTGAAAACAGGACTGCGGATCATGCCCCATTCGGGTGGACGAGTGGGAAGAGGCATCTACTTCGCTTCTGAGAATAACAAGTCTGCTGGTTATGGTGAGTAAAGAAAAACATAACAACATGGCAACAATTTCAACTAAAGACTGATTGTTTCTTAAATCAGTTGGCTACACGTCGAAACAAGAAGGCGTGATGTTCCTCAATGAGGTGGTCCTAGGGAACGAATATCACATCACACAGGATAAGCCATCGTTGACTTCTCCTCCAAAAGGATACGATTCTGTCATTGCTAAAGGAACCTTAGAACCAGGTAGAACTAGAAATAAGAATTCGATTAAACAACTAATACTAGTATGACCCGATGATAGTCTTCAGTCAAATTTTAAGAACATCTTTACTTAAAATGACGCTGGCATCAACAAGAACTAAATCATTTCTTTTACCTGTCAGTGAGTCACTTACTTTTCTTACAGACCCATCATGCGATGTTGTCATGAAACTGGAAAAGAAAACGGTCAAAGTTCCACAAGGAAAACCTGTGAAGCAAAATCTTAATTCTAATTTTTATCAAAGTGAATATTTAGTTTACAGGGAAAGTCAAGCACGCATTCGTTATCTGCTGCTTATACATTTGTAATGTACCTATCAGCCCCATACTGTATACCATCCTAGTCCTTTTGTTTTCTTGTGTGGTAGATACACTGCTAGGATTTTTCAGTGAATGCTAATGTTTTAGAGTTGCATAAGTACAGCAAACAAACGAAGCGTATTTTTCTGTTTCATGTAAAAATTCACTTTCCTCTACCTTATCTATTTATTATCTAATATTAAAAACTAGTTTACGTTATTTTTGGTTGGATACACACGTTAAATTAACATTTCAAGCATTGATGTTGACGAACGTGTTCCTGTTCATACATAAGTATGAAACGTATTACACATGTACCTGTAAAATAGGTCCATTAAACGAATGGCAACTACAGTATACATGGTTTAACAAGAATTCAGAAAAAGCAATACCCAGGTGATTGTTAACTAAATTTCATTGTAATTAAGGTGAATAAAATGCATAAAAAACCGTAAAATCATTCGAAACTTACTTTTGAATACAGGATCAAGCACAATTTTTTTTAATGCTGTATTTAGCCATCACGAAGACAACGAATGGGCCACCAACTCTTCGTAGATTTGGACTACTGCACAAAGAAGTTAATGGTATCTATCCAAAGATATTTAAATTACAAAGGGACTTGTTTTTCCACCAAAAACAAGCTCTATTGACTCTCCCATCTGCGACCCACCATATCCCATCCTTCAAGCTGTCCACATAAAATAATGGATTAAAACTGAGAGAACTGCAACGATTACGTTATAGCCCATTCAAGGTAGGCCTACCAACGAAACCATTCCCTGCACAAAGACTTAAATTCTTTTCCCCAAAGGTGATAGTAACACTATTTTTACTGTCTATGAAAAAATGCCTGTTGGCGTAATAAAATCAGCAAACTGCTGAAGGTTGTGAGGAAGCGACCATGTGTTTGCCTCCAAATATGTTCCAACTCGCATAGGCTTGAAAACTCTTTCAGATTGGGACGAGTGCATAAAACAACATACTGTAGTGAGTGTGATATTCAGATTTATGAACCGCATTATGTATTTTAAAATTCATAGTTTTATGCAAGTTTTTATGTAAGCTTTCAAGAGTGAGTTCCAAGTTTGGTGTTTTTGTTAACACTATTTAGTAATGTAAAGTTTTGAACAGCTAAAATTAGTGTCAAAAAAGCAACGTTTTTAAATAAAGTGTGGAAACAGCCCGTGCGTTTTACAGGGCGAGGAATAACCTTCTGTATCGGTTGCTTAAAAAACGCACCAACTATCTGAAAGCATGTTATTCGGCCCTCACAAATGCGTAAAAATAAAAAGCGTGTACTATAAGTGCGACAATTTAATTCCCGAAATGGCCGCGTAGTATTTGATTTGATTTTATTGATAGCATCCAGTGGATAAGACGAAGACACAAAAAAGGTTATACACAAGCGCCCGCAGAGCGTACAAACAACATAATAACACAGTAATTAGCAAAAGGCAAAGTTAAAAAATTTGAGTATACACAATAATTGTTCTAAATTATATCCATAATTGTTTAGTAAGAAGTATCAATTTTCTTTCTTGTTAAAATTTTTAAAATTTGTTAAAATTTGATAAAATGTACAATCATGATCTTTGAACTTGAATAAAATAATTTGTGATGATCCGTTTGAATGGTTACAATTAATAATACATCTATATAACTCTTTTCTGACATCATATAGGATGGCATTCCAGTTTTGTATAACACTATAAGGAATTTTTTTTTTTTAAAAGGCAAATTTCTTCACTTTAATTTTTAGATGTCTAGTTTGCCTATTATTATCATTTATTTTTTATTTTTAAATATTGTTTAATGCCGTAGCAAGTGTGGAGAGGATATCAAAGAGCTGAGGCTAATGCCCTAATGCAACCTATGCTAATTAATGTATTGTGGGTGGCTAAATTATTTTTTTGACAAAAAATTTAGTGATAGATTGATATTTAGACAATAAAAATGCGGTCATCGGGCAGCTATTGTAGTTAGTTCGTAATTTGTTACTGTTATTATTCGTGTGTATCACTCCATATCTTAACCATAAAATTGATAATAGGATCAATAAGAGCTCCAAATACTATTTTCATTTCTTGAAATTTTAAAATCTTTTGTAGACGTCTTAATACAAAATTTTTCCTATTAAGTTTGCACATTATGGTATTAATGTTGTCCAAAAGAAAGAGTATTATCTAGGTGCATAGGGATGGGTTTTTTTTTTATTGGTTCCTTTTAATAGTTAATCTTTGTGTCTTATTATCATTTAACTTCATGGATCTAATTATGTACCAATGTTGTACTGTCTGTGAATCCTGTACAATTTGGGTTTGAATAAGTTGTCGCTCTGCACTTTTAAACCTATACACTAAAAATATGTCATCTATGGGGTGTCTGAATGTTGTAATATTGGTACCACTTGTTATGTTGATGATATCATTGACTTTTTTATGGAATGTACATAATGTCGGGTTTGGACCTCCAAATGTTTTTGCATACATTCCTGCTGGCCACGTTTCGGGCGATATCCAATGTTCCATATCCTCCGTCGCCAGTCGTACAAAGAAGGCCTGGGATAGTTTTTGAAATTGTGTGATCCAACGTTCATATTCTATTACTTCCACTCCTAAACTTTTTCACTGCATCTGTTGATTCTGTGTTATCAATACCACCGACACACAGACGAATAGTAGGACCGTAGGTATTTGTTGTTTTCACTTTAAGTTGATGTTCCTCATTAGACACTCCCCAATTTCTCTTTGTTGTTGCACGTTTATTAGTATTTTCCTTATTTTCTTTTGTATTTAATACGGTTGACTTTTTAGTAATAATTTTAGTCTTTGGTATTTCAGCACGGTTCCTTTGGTTGCTAATTGAAATCGTCTCACTCAGTTGTTGTTGTTGTTGTTCATTTATCATCAATGGCGGTCATGGTCTTTTGGATTGGAATTTGCACTATGCTCTATAGTGAAACCTGACCACTCTTCACATTCTGTTGTAGTTCTTGACAGTTAGTAACTAACCTTCTTATATCCTTGACAGTTTCAGTCAAGGGGAAAAGACCATTTTCCAGTCTGTCCATGCGAGCATTCACTATGAGTGCCGAATCGGTAGCAGCTGCACTCGTAACTTATGTTGGTCTGGTTTAATATCAAAAGGTGCCAATTTATCTAGTCGATCCATTGTTCAAACTGTTGAAATGTTGGCTGTAATTTTGTTTTTTCATGAGTAGTTGAGCTCCTTTTGGTTAATATTGCATTGATTATACCAATGTGGTCCTGAAGTGTTCTTGAGTATTTGTATCGTCTAACAGCGGACACTGTAATAATGCGTGCCGTCATCTTGAGTATCGCCAGTGAGTGAGCAGTTACAAAAACAATGCGAGTGTATTGTTAAAACATTTACAACAGCATCACATTTGGCCAACCATGAAGCGCTTAGCGTCCAGAACGCCCTGGCCTAGAACTCAATCATTCACCTGAGACGCGTTTCAGGGTTTTCGCTGTTTGGCCGACAAATGTTCGCCTGCATTTTCTCTAAGAAATGTTTGAAACTTTCAAATTAGGATACACTTTAACTCTCAAATTAGAAGTAATCTTTTTTTTTTCACAGTTCGAATCTTCTGAATGATTTTAGACGTTTTCCAATTTCAACAATTTCCCCACTGCCACGTAATGACCAAGATTTTCAGACATCCAACGTAACATGACCAAAACTTCCAAGAGCATTTCAGGGACAGAGTTTTAGAAAATGTTTCGCCAATGGCAACAATTGGTACACAGGGTGTACACAAATGTTCTGACACATTTCAAATTATTATAACAAATACTAAATCAAATAATCGAACGGCTTGCAATGTCTGAAAGAAGAACTTAAACCAAGATTTCAATAGACCTCGATATGAGCGCCGATATCAGAAATTTTCGACCTCTCCCCCAACAGCATTTTCGCATCAACGGTCGGAATGGCAGCTGTGACCAGCAGACGCTAATGAGGGGGTTTCCGTCTTGCTGGAAATAAATATGGCTGCACCTTGCGGAACTACGAAGCTTTCTAACATACCGAAATAATTGACGCCAGTGCTGTTCTTTTTAGTAAAAAAAAATGGGCCTATGACACGGTTGTGCATACGGTTGTGTCCACACCACATGTTGATCTTGAAACTATCTCTTTCAATTTTTTGAATTCTCCTATCAAACATTGCAAACCTTTTGTAACTGTCTGATTTAGTAATTATCTGATGATAATTTATTTTATAATAATAATTTGAAATGTGACAGAAAATGTGTACATTCTGCATAGCTACAAAAGCGGTATAATCTGAAGGTGACGTGACAGTAACCATTAGTGAACGCATCATGCTGCCACAGTTTCTTCACATTTCCGAGACTGAATCGGGCAGAATGCACCACCCGCGTAAGAGCAAGAGTGGTCCTGAACATGCTGGACCGACTTCGTCTTCACAAAAGAAATATGTAAGAATGGAGTGTGTATCAGTCGTCCCAACATGACCTCAATCTCTTGAACGAAATGGCTAAAACATTAACTAACTTTTATAGCACGAAAGTTGCTGACGCAACTTTCGTGCGTCAGCACGAAAACCATTCACTAAAAACTAAACCATTCACTGCAGCCTATTCAGCTTGCTACAGTGAATGTTTCTGGCTATTCTACTAAACGCGCAAGTCAGATGACAGAACTCAAGAGCTGACAAAAGGGTCGGTGTCACTCAGTGAGGTGACCGCTCCCGAGTGACCCCCCTTCCTCCATGGTGTTAACGTTGATCAATGGCATTCGAAGGTTCAGAAAGAACGGGTAACATCCCTTTGGCAAGTTTTTTTCTGTTAGAATGTCATTAAAGATGATAATAGGTCCACTTAATTGAATCACGTGGTTTACAGTACTACCAGTCAAGAAGTTCTAAAGTAAGCATTCAAAGTAAAAATTCATGTTGTATGAAAAAACATTATAAAGATGTTGACAACTTGTTACGTCGCTACGCTATTTTTCTGTAATGTGATTTTCCTTTTGTATATTTTACTCTTACCATTTAATGCCATGGATTGCAAAATAAAATTATTATTATTATTAAACACTTTAGCTTCTTTGTATGACAGATGTATAGCCCTCCAGCATAGCATTGCTACAGCTTCTAAAGGCTTTGCGGCATAACCGAGTGCATTCATCGCTACAGCTTTGGCAGACATTCCAGCACAATACAGCGCATTGCTACCTTGTAGGTAGACAGACAGGCTATCTATCTATCTACAACATTCACTGTGTAGTGCGTGTAACAACTTCCAAAGGTGATGAATCGAAAGTATCAGCACAACTCCAGTATCAGTGTAAAATGTTTAAGTTTAGCATAAGTAGTTTACTTCAAGTGGAGACAATATACGTAGAACAATTAACACTTTTTCAAAAAGTATACACTGGAGTTGAAGAAAAAGACGTTTTAATACCTTAAGTAAATAAGAAACGCTTTTTTGGACCAACTTAGGAAGGTTTATAAATTTCCAGCAGTGGAAATAAACATGAGACTACCACAGAAATGATGCACTTGCCATTTTCCTAGAGCACGTTCGTACGCCAACGTCTTTCCATTGGATTTGATCAAATCACGTCCCGGCAACGCTTATATTATGTTGTAATCAACCAGAGAACTGTTTTCCAACCACCATTCTTTATTTATTCTCCTTTTCACACTAAATCTGAACAATTAAAACAATTAACAATCAAAGACTAAAGATAGACTTCAAATATTCAAGGCAATTATAAACTCCTAGCACTATATTATTATGTATTCACAACACACTCCCCGACTTGACCTACGGTCCATCTATAGTTCTAAAGGATACAGTCTTAGTTCTTGTCCTTTTGTTGTTTTCATCAGACAAGAGCGTATCTTCCCATCTCTTCCTGGCTGTACAGAAGTTATTCTTGCTGTTTTCCAAAACTGTCTCGGTAGATTATCGTTTTTCACTAGTACAACATCTCCTTCGTCAAACTTCTTGACTTGTGGCATTTTCACTCGATGATAGTTTTTCAAGTCCATCAGGTACTCTTGTCGCCACCTTTTCCAGGATTCCAAGATTTGGTTCCGTTTTCTCCAAAGCTTGTTAAGATTGGTTTGTGTTGACTCCCGTGTTTCATGTGGTAATTTGGTCAACCAATTTCCAACAAGGAAATGTGCTGGTGTTAATGGTTCTTGCAGCTCTGTGTTACTATTGTACACATACGTAATAGGACGATTATTAATCGTTGCTTCGATTCCAATCAACATTTCTTCTTCGTCCAATTGCAAATTTCTTAACGATTTCTTCAAACATCGTTTTATAGTCTATAATCCTCTCCCATCAGCCGCCCCACCAAGCAGTTCTTTCTACTATAAACTTCCATTTCATTCCTAATAATTTGCCGTTTTTTCTCCATCAATTCAAGCCCAAAGGTTTTCTAATTCATGGTGCGCGGCTTTAAATATCTTGGCATTACCTGAGTATATTTCACTTACTCCTCTTCTTTCAAAAAATTTTTGTAAAGCAAACAAGAATCTGTCTAGTCATTTTAGCTACCAGCTCTAAGTGAATAGCTCGAGTTACCGCACACGTATAAACTACCAAATAAGATTTAATGGTTATCGGTCCTCTTCTAATATAAATTAATCCTGCAAAGTCAAGTTCCGTTACTTGAAATGGATTCGATGGAGTAATTCTGTCCGCGGGTAAGGGGTGCTTCAATCTGGTTTCCCGGTTTGCTGTTTAGTTTTTTGCAAATAAGACACTTTTTCAGTTCCTTGGTAATAACTTGTCTTCCATGTTGTATCCAATATCGGTTGCGTAATTCAGCTAAGACCATACGTGTTCCCATGTGGTATAAGCGTTGATGTTCATTTTTTATCATCAATTTAGTAAAAGGACGATTTGCTTCCAATATAATTGGATGGTTTTCTTCATCACTACGTCCAGAAACATAAAGTCTTTCTCCAATACACAACAGTCCATCCGAATTTAGGAAGGGATTGTATTGTTTCACTCGGAATTTGTGGGGTATATTCGACAAATTGTTAAGAGCGTTTATCTCTTCTGCAAAGTGGGTTCTTTGAATCGTTTTGATTAAGGCTTGTTGAATTTCTTCTGCAGTTAATGTTTTCGACGTCTACTTCATCCCTCTGCAATTGTTCAGGAATCGTAATATCCAAGCTGCAATTCTTAGAATTTTCCGATAGTTATTGATTCTGTCGACATTTAAAACTACTTCTTGTGGTTCTTGTACTGTCAGATAAACAGTGATTGTACGTTGCTCTTTTTGCAATTGTTGCTGTGTTGGTGTTCTCGACTTCGAAGCTGGCCAAAAGCTTTCTTCCTGCTTTAGCCAAGTAGGTCCTCCCCACCATAGATCATTT
>JAQIWH010000783.1:0-40575 GCA_034695005.1 Cryptops parisi | reverse complement strand
GATGGTTCGATGGCAATTGGAATTTTCAGCGAATACTTTGGTTCATAATTTTTTCGATTTTCGGTGAATATTCATAAGTGTTGAAATTTACAGTAAAAGTGACGACTCCAATAGTTTTTAATCTTTTTTTTTTTTTTTTAAAAATTACATTTTATTTTTGCAATTTTCTCCTCAAGCTTCACTGGTTCGGAAATTCGCTAATCCGGCAAAAAAGTTGGTTCCTCAAGTTTTCCGGATTAGTGAGGTTCTACCGCCTGTATTTATTCAACTAGAACCAATTTTAGATTTGAAGTGAAGTTTCTGTAACAAACGTTTGTCGTGTTTAAAAGCATCCTACTGCATTTAAAAAGCCCGGGAAGAGATCAATGACGTCATCGCTCGTTGTCCAGCCAGGCAGCCAATGGGATGGATTTCTATCTTATTATTGTTTATGGAAGAATCGTTTGGTTTGTTGTTAGTTTTGGGTGATTTGATAAATGATATATGCACAACGATAATTAAAGAAAATGGAATTAGCTCAAGCATGGGATGATACATGTTCTAGTGTCGGTTTGGCATGTCGAAATGGCGATGAAAAACTGTTGGCCAAATTGCTCTCTCAAAATCGACCTGTGGATGTTCAAGACAACAGAGGCTGGAGACCACTTCATGAAGCATCCTTCAACAATCGTCTGAACTGTCTAGAAAAATTATTACAAGATGGTATATAAATTCTAAAGGGATGAACTGTAGAACAGCCTCTCAACGGGAAATTGCGCTACCTTTAGCTTTGTCAGCAATGGATTCAAATTGCTGAATTTTGTTATATGTTTAATTTTGTGATTAAAAAGGAGTTTATAGCGAAGCCAGAGCAAGAATCGTTCCATTCGTTTTACGATTAATTTTATAATGAAAGCGTGGATGCGGGGCTGTTCTACAGTTCTTCCAATATATGGCATTAGCATAATTTATGTACTGGACCTACACCAAGTCCTCACTTAACGTCGTCGTTAGGTTCCTGAGAACCATGATTTTATGTGAGACAACGTTAAGTGAAACTATTGTAAACACTAAGCCATGCTACAGTATATCGTATATATGCTATACCGTGTAGTGTAGGTTTTACGACGACGACATAACAAACCAAAGTTAAGCAAGGATTTGGTGTATATGTTGTATACATGAATACGTATGTGTAATTGTTGAGTACGAGAGCAGTCAATATTTAAGTTTGAAAGTGCATTGTTTCATGAAAAGCATTGTTTCAGCGAATTAGGGCTCGTCTAATTATCGAAATGAGCAACGTAGTGTTTCGTGTTTTGAGAAAAGCTGGAAATTGTTAGCAAAAGCCATTGACGGTGGCTTTTCAACATAGCCATATTGTCGATGTTCTGTGTTTTCTCAAATTTAATACAAAACTTGGATCACAAACACTGTTATACGTGGGACCTAATTTTCCAAACAGTGTTCGCCCAACACAACTCAAACTTTGACTACTCTCGAGCAGAGTGTTTCAGACGTATAATGTATTCGGAGTATTCTGTCTGGTACAGCTCGGTCTGTCAATTTACTGCACTCATGTGCACATTTCAGCCGAACTGTTTTATCAAACCTAAGAATTTCAGATGAAGTAATTTTTTTTAGGTGTTTATAATTTAGCACTGAAACTAGTTACTTGTCTTTCCACAGAAGCAACAGATAAAAATTGGCGTACGTTTGAAGGCGAAACTGCAATTTTCCTTGCATGTTTGCAAGGCCACGTAGAAATATTACAGAAGTTGCTCGATGTCGGTGCTGATCCAAATCTCGCTACCCACGAAGGTGCAACTCCGTTACTTGCAGGTAAGCATTTTTTTAGAGATAAAATGTATTGATTTATTTTTGCTTTCTGTCTGTTCACGAGAGTGGAGAATTGTGCTGCCATTGCTTTAAATTGAATGTTCAAACATGATACGAATTTATCTCGCGAGTAGGTGTAAATTTTTGCTTTGGTTTTAAAATTGCAGCTGCCAAATGTCCTAGCTTAAGGTGCACTCGCATGCTTTTGCAACACGGGGCCAATGTTCATTCCCAGGACTGGACGGGATGGAGCTGTCTGCACGAAGCAGCGAAAAACGGCTCTCTTATCGTTACGCGCTGCTTGTTGGAACACTCCGCCCGCATTGACGTTCGCGACGATAACGACATTACACCCATCTTCACCGCTGCCGAGTTTGGTCATCTCGAAGTTCTTGAGTGTCTTCTTCAGAAAGCTAATGAAAGTACCTATGAATTTTTTGTGTTTTATTTATTCCATAGGTTGTTACGTTATTATGTTCATACGAATATTAATGTATTCTTGTGTCGGTCTTTGAAGCGTCACGCTGGTTAATCGATGCTTGCGCTGTCGATGGAGCAACACCTCTGATGCTAGCTGCCCAGTGTGGCCATTTAGCATGTGTTAAATTGTTACTCGAGCAAGGAGCTGATTCCAACATAAGAACGATCGATGGTGTCATGGCCATTCATTTAGCAACGCAGTTTGATAACCGAAGGTACATTTTTGTGAAAAGGGGGAAATAAATCTGTCTACAGGCAACTTTCAGTTTACGGATGAATTCCATTTCATTTCAGATGTGTCGAACTATTGCTCAATTACATGTCGAAAGAAACGCTGAATAGGTTCAAACGAGACACCCACTCCACTCATAGTATTTTGCACACTGCAGTTGAATGGGAAAGGTATCTCTTAAGAATTTATCATCTTTTAACATGATGGGTACGTCATGTTATAGGTTCAATTTCTTCCTTTTATGTCACTCAGGGTGGAAATTCTCGATATGCTGTTGGTCCAAGGTTTCAACGTCGATATGATTGCACCGAAAGTCAACTTCCGAAAGGATTCAGATTTCCTACCGTTTATGCTCTCGTCGAATTTTACGCCACTAGGTGTCGCCGCTAGGTACGGCCAGATCGACATTATGCAGCGACTTATAAATGCTGGATGTGATGCGTGTTGTTGTGAAAAAGACGTCAGGACGCCTTTGACCGCGGCCGTTGTTGCCAATAATTTTGATGCAGTCAAACTACTCGTCGATCACGGTGCGATCAACAAGTGCGACGCTTTCAACAAGAATTGCAACTTACGGTGTTGCGGCACGGAACCATCGTTCGTGGCGATTTTTATTATCAACTTTCCGATTCTCAACTTGTTGTTGAAATCGGGCGTGAACTTGAATTTGTGCTGGCAAAAAATGAATTCCGTTTGTCTCTCCGAAGTGACGTTGCTTTCGCTACTTACGGAAGGGAACCTCAAATCGCCGACCAATTATCGAAAATTGTTCGAACTCTTCCTGGACCATCTCACCTACACCAATTATAACAAATTGCTAAAGAAAGTGCTGGAAGCCAAGTCCAATGCGGATGCAGAATTCGTCGACTATTTGAAAGCTACGTTGCGTAAGTATGCCTCTGTAGCTTTTACCGTTTCACAGCAGAGCCTCGTACAACGAGTTTAAATGATGCCGACACAATGCACTTTACTGGAAAAAGTCATCTTATGAACAGCACTTTATCTACCCTTCAAAATGTTTAATTTGAAGGGCAGTTTTAATCCGAATGGTGAAACATTTTCGTCCACCCAGTTTGGAAGACATGCCTAAGTTAATTTATTAATTGACAGTTGAGCGGAATAACGGGGTAACTCCAAAAATATAGTTTTGAAAAGAAAAAAAAAGTGCAAAAACTTGTGGCATCTTTTAATTTAAGATTAAAAGAAATTCCTGTCAACTGTATTTTATAGAAGGAAAATTAACAGGTTTTGCAAAAAAATCTGTTAACTTTAGTTGACAGACCTCGAGTTGCGGGCTAATTTAGAAATGCGATGACAACGCTATTCCAAATGGCGCGCTAATTTATAAATGCATCGACGCCATTTTTTCAAAGATCGGTATCGTGTCAACTTACGGTGCTGGTTGAACAAAGAGCAAAATGTTGTTGGTTGTGTAAAATCTTTGTGGAATGGCTTGTTATAAGAGGCTCGACCGTATTTGATAATTTTTAATTTATTTTTAAAATCAAGTATTTTTTTCTCTTCCATTTTCACGAATAGATACTCCACATTCGTTACAACATTTGTGTCGTGTGGTGGTTCGTCAAATGATCCCGTCGAACGTTAACAGTTTCAAAACGTTAAGGGAACTGTTTGTACCCGAGAGTGTGTGCAATTACATCATGTTCAAGAGTTGATGGTTCGAAAATCGCTAATCACAAATAATGACGTTTCAAGGAAAATAATGAATTAATTTTGGAATTTGAAATGTTACGCACTTCCAGTTTGGTGTGGAACATATTCAAGTAGGTCTTTTCGAAATGAATGTAATTGATAATTTTGCGTACGCCCATTTAAGGTTTGTTATGCAGCCAAAGTTGGGTTCAAATCTGTATTTTTTGTTAACCGAACTTTTATTTTTGCACCATATGGCATTTCACAAATGTAAATTTAGGGTTATGTCCAAAACAATTGGATTTCTTGTTTTAGCATGAAAATTTTATAGACTTGAAATTTTTTATCATTTTCAGTGGTAAACACAAGTGCTGTGATGGTAATGTTAATTTTTATGTTTTATTTATTTCAACGTGTTATTAAAGAAAATGATTGATCATTTTGGTATTCGACAGTTTCTAGTAAGTTATACTAGTAAGTTGAAACACGTATACTTAACTTATAATGAAAAAACAGCTGATAATTTTTAACCCATGAAATTTTATTAACAATGTAAATTTATCATTGATGGAAATAGCAAATTGTTTAAATAATTATAAAAAATTCAGGTAAATTCACTGGTTATATATATAAAAATAAAATAATGTTAAGTAGTAACCACTACCATTCATCAAACATTGGATATTTTTTTTGACAAGTATTCTTCAACTTGGAACATTTCAGGGTGAAATGGGGGGGGGGGGCATAAATTATCGGAGATCATTGAAGCGTCTGCTGCTTTCAAGTTTTGTTAATTGGTTTATGATCTTCTTCTTGAGTCTTCTTCATTGTTTTATAAAGCTGAAACAAACGAAAAATAGTTAGAATTGTGTGTATAGTATACAAGGTGATCTAAAGGTCAAAACGTGGGATGTATACAGCGGAACCTTGTTAAACCACCACCACCCTTGGTGCTGGACAAAAGAGTGGCGGTTGAAAGGGGCTAAAATAAAATTTTATGCTCCTATTTTGTGTTTAATTTTTCTTGATTAAAATGTCTTTTTGTTATATCT
Source organism: Cryptops parisi (assembly GCA_034695005.1). Classification (NCBI taxonomy): domain Eukaryota; kingdom Metazoa; phylum Arthropoda; class Chilopoda; order Scolopendromorpha; family Cryptopidae; genus Cryptops; species Cryptops parisi. The sequence continues at coordinate 35,340 of JAQIWH010000783.1, read as the reverse complement.
GATTTTTCTTGCTTAATAAGAAGAGCGAAGGGTGGCAGTTTAACGGTGTATAGTTTTGAAGTTATTACCGTGTGTCCTGCAACAAGATGGTACCGTAAGACTTTTTATATCATCTTATTATATCACTTCTTATGTATATCATCATCTAGTAAAGAGTGTTACCTGAATGTTGAGGAGTTTATGACTCAGCTGCAACATGTGCTGCTTCATGATTTCCATAACGGTGGAGTTGAGTTCGAGTTTTTGTTGGTACGAGTCGAGTACGTTTTCTAGTTTCTTGAATCGGAAGAAACGGAATTTCAACACAAGTTTGTTTTTTTTTAAACCCTCGTAAGGGCGAAAAATCAAGAAATCGTAATCGTCAAGTTGTGTCGGTGTCCAAGTTTCACAAATGGAGTATTATCGAGTTTCAACTCACAAGAATGTCGGCTTGCATCTGCGTATGCACCAACTCGAACCTTGCCGTTTGTTTTGCATTTTCTTCCATCAGCATTTCCAAATGGTAATTGGCGTCGCCTTCATGTATGGTCAACTTCAACTGTTCAGGTGTCTATGACGAGGCGAACGAAGCAATCTAAAAACAACGGTCTAAACCAATTTTTTTTTTTGCAAGTTTAAAATTTACTCACCTGAAAGGTGCACCCGAATCGTTTATATTTACAAGCAATGAGTCGTTTAAGGCACTGGTTGACGTGTTCGGAGATCTAGATTTAACATGAGGAAAACGGGTTTAATAGGCGATTAATAATATAATATAATTTGTGTTTATATAGGAATCTCACTTGGTGCCGAGGACTTTCGATACCACATCCGTGTGGGCAGTTCACAGGATACATAGCGCATAGCTCATTGTGTTTCTTTTAAGATGAAACAGAAAATGGCTTGTGTTGGTTAAAGGTGCTGCGTTTCTTGTATAAAACTCTTCACACGTAAATACCTTCATTTTGGAGATGACGACTTTGTTTTCGCAATGGAGACACACGATGAACCGACGTCTGCAATCCGTTTGCAAGTGATTCTGCATTTCTATCATGGATACGTCGTCGCCGCACCCTTGCGGGCAAACGGTTTTCGTAAATTGGCACGCCATCATATGATCCTGCAACCACACGACCATTAATTTTGCTTAAACTGCGTTGTTGTTAATTCAAACGGTCGTCACTATAAAATCTAGCAACGATCCATTTTACCCGATGCCCTGGTTATCCAGAAGTTTCTATTTTTGTCCCGATGTTTATAGAGCTGTTCGTTGCAGTTTTATAAACTTAAATTTCATGCAGGGTACTTCAGGACCTAACTTTTAGGGCATGCAGGGGGTCCAAAAAAAACAACTTTTTCCCATACACAAAGTTCTGGAAAAAATCGTGTCACATGATATAGATACCTAAAATCTCGCATGTATATGGAGCATGTGTGTCACGTGAAGCAATTTTTTGCGGGAAGGTTTTGCATGGGAACAAGTTGTTCTATTTTGGACCCCTTATAAGTTTGTAAACGAGGTCCTGGAGCGCCCTGCATATCAAACTTTTTGTATCCCTGTTACGATGTTTAGGTTAGAATGCGCACATTTTGATAAATTCTTAAGATATCTAAGTACTTGATGAATTTTCTCCATGTTCTGAATAACCGTGCAATTAACTATGATATGTATTTTAATATTCTGCATACTTCCAAATTTTCCAACGTTGTACTGAACGGACAGCCGACGTCCTTATTCAGACATCGCACTTTGGCCTGCAGTAAAGCTTCTTCTTGTATCTAAACGAATAGTGTTGGGTTTTAGTTTGTTTTTTTCAATGACAATGGTTTTTTGACAACATTTGTAAATGATACAATGTATTAAATCGTCTATGAAATTGACAACTCCGATTTTTTGCTACGTTATTAGGAAACGTTAAAAAGTACACTAAAATGCTTTTTTAAGCATACTCTTTATATACTGGCATATAGTGTCCGCCATATTGGTTTTTAATTAACAGCAGACACTCGTGAGACTACGACGGATCCATGGACATCAAAATCCATCAAGCCGTTTAGCCTGTAAGAGGGTCTAAAGAATAATGGATATATGGCATTATATTGGTTTTTCATTGACGCCAGTGTTGCTCAATAGACTAAGACGAATCCAGACACCTCATTCATCATCAAAATCCATTGACTCGTCTTGTTTTAGTGTGTAGAAACTCACAACTCACTCACAAGTGAAACTAATATAAAAATAGAGCAATATACAAGATTTTCTTCACAAACGATTCTTAATATGGGGTAGAATTAATTCTTATTATGGGGTGGATAACGTTAACATTTTGCATAACGTATGCTATGTAACCACCTTTTGCGCTGGTTTCTCCCAAGAATTATCCACAGGGCACTTATTGGGGTTATTGAAATAAGATTTCAGACAACCCAAACAAAAACAATGCCCGCACAGAAATTGTCTCAGATTGTGTACGTGAATTTGATGACAGATTTCGCAAGTGAAATATTGTGGAGTATTGGTTGGTAAAAATTCCAGCTGATTCAGCGTTTGTTCTACCATCAGCCATTTATCGGAAGTAGCCATTCCAATAAATGGTTCTGATTTTAGACAATATAATAATCACAATGATTAAGCTTAGTCTACTCCAACGTGCAAGGGTATCCAGAAATATCTAACTTCATAGTATGTTCCCGGTGATATTACCGTGTTTAAAATGAAAATACGGAATGTCAGGTACGTACCAGATGAAAGGTAAAAATTAAAGTCGATCGTGTTGTCATTTAGTGAGCAGATTTTTTAGACGGTGTAGATTTGTATGTCAACTTAATAATGAATTTTTTATTTATTATTATTTTTTTTAACATCAATTCATTCGGTTTGAGCACAAATTATAATTATTGAAAAAAAAATGTGTCGTCCTTTATTAAAAACATTTCTTCGATTACACGTTGATGACATCATCTTTTTGTAAACTGAAACTGATAAAGAAGCTTGTGTTAAGAAAAGTTTTGATTTTCAAAGTTCCCGCCGTTTTTGCGCCAGGGACGTCATTTCTAAATTTTTCTGATTGTTTTTATTATTAAATTTATATTAATTTTTAAAAATTGAGCTTATTGCATTAAATTTGTAATCAATTATTTTTTTAATCATTTTAATTTCTTTACATGATAAAATGTTTTTTTGTACCCGAACATGACGTCATAAACAAAACGACAATAATAAACGCATTTTGCAAATGGCGTCTGCGAGTGTGACTGTTTGTACTTGAAACGAGAGGAATGAATTATTTCGATTCCATGTAAGTCCATGTGATTATTTCAAAGTTGTTGTTGTTTATTTATGGTAATAGTTCCATATACGGTAGTATGATGATACGTAACGTTGTTTACATTCAATATTAACAGTCTTGATACCTTTGAGGTTTCAATAAATTGTTAATTTGTACGTGAAATGACAGATCCGATTATGGATGATAATGACGAACAGGACAGGTATGTTGCACAGCTTCAAGAAGTGTTCAACAGCTGCGATCCCAATGGCAGTGGATATTTAGATCGACACGGGATCACATTATTATGTCAACAGCTTCAGCTCGATGAACAGGCTCCTTTTTTTGTTCAGCATCTTCTTAAAGATGATCCTAATCCTTTGGTAAGTATTTTCATATTATTTTTCTAGACGCAAAAATGAAGTAATGAACTTTTGCGTATCGTGGCTTAATTATAATTTTTCATTTTTGGCAGATAAATTTTAAGGAATTCAAAGACGAGTTCATATCGTTGCTAACCCACTCCATTGGTCAAGCAGAACCATCTCAGAATGTCGCGTCGCCAGGTAAGTGAAATTGTTTTAGATTGCTGTTTCGTGCGCTTAATGAATGAGAGGATTCTGCATCTCGTTATTCAAAACTTTCGATTTTTTCTTTCAATGCTAGCAGAACGAGAGATATCGCCAAAATACGTTCACGGAAATAAAAAGTACGGACGACGATCGCAGCCAGAAAGTCAAGATACGGAAAGCGGCGATGAAAGAATTTCGGACGTTTCCGATTCGGAGGTGTTTCAAAACGAACGTTTGAGTTTCGAAGAATCGGGAATCGACGGAGCCTATGCGGATATGGATATCATGGAACATGATGGCGTAAGTAGATCGCTTTCTCCATTAAAGGCTAAATTGCTGGAAAAATAACAAAAAAAACTAACTTTTGTTTAATTTGTTTGCAGTATTCAGAACATGGACAATTTCAGTCTAAAAGTAGTAAAAATTACAGCAAACGAAGAAGAAAATCGAATGGCGATGCCAAAGTTTTCTTCAAAGACGGATCTTTCTTTCAAAAATGTGAAGGTAAGCTTGGGTTTATAAGATGTTGGTCATGGTGTGACGTAAGTTTTTTTTTCAAATGAAGTTCTTTTAAATAACTTGGTAGAAAATGAACCTGATTACCTCCGAGACGTCTGGCGAAAATTAGCAGTTGGCACGGATGGTTATTTGGATCTAATGGAACTTGAACGTGTGTGCGAACACATTGGAATGGAAAAGATGTCACAAGAAGTAAGTAGTATTGGTTTGTTTGTTGCTTTTTTGTTCATGGTTTTTGAATTTTAAAAGGAATAAAAAACTTTAAATATTGAAGAAACACATTTTTCTTGGGTATTTGAAAAATTTGTTGATATTTAGTAATTTAGCAAATAAATGTCAACATTATGATTTTGATTATAATGTGGTAACTGGGCTTAATTTGTCTTGTGTGATGGTTAATATTCTGGTCTTTAAAAATGTGTTTTTGTTATAGAGAAACAATTTTTATGATTAATTAAATAAGTTGAAATTGAGTTGTAGAGGAATTAAGCAGCCTGCATAATTTTAATTGCTATTATTTAATTTGTTTGTGTGTTTTTTTTGCGACAGATGGTGAGCCAGTTGTTTGCTAAGCTAGACACCGATCACGATGGGAAAATTAGCTTTGAAGAGTTTGTAAATGTTTTTCAAAGCGGTGAAACAACTGTGACCCGTATCGCAGCTGTTGGAAGCAATAGCAGCAACATTGCAAAAGTAAGCTACATTTTATTAGTGATGATTTTAGATCATATATTAGGAATTGTGAGAAAATAGGAATCTATTTTGGTGGGCAGAATTGTACATTGAAATCGTAGCAATTGCTGAATCGTTATGTTATCATTGCTATTGAAACAAAACTCATGTAAACTGAGAATTGCCACAAACATTGTGGTCATAATTTGATGTTTTAAGGTTTCTAAGTGGCAATGATATTAGAATAATTTACAGTTTAATATAATTATTTTTAAATTTATTATTTAGTTTTTGTTCAAATGAGGAATTTACTTTTTTTTGGTTTTCATAGAAATGCAAAACGTAGTTAACTAACAATTTACAGAAATTGTTTTGGTTTTATAACTGAACTAGTAAGTAGACCCATTGTATGACAAGCCGTGTTCATAACCATGTTGGGCAAGCTCAAAATGATCAGCATTGACCTAGAAACGTACCACTTCCAGTGCTGATTGGCCTTGCACCTGTTTGAACAGTATTTGTTTACTGTGTGGTTACTTTGACTTCAGTGTAGGCTTTTATAGAGTAGATGTTTATGACCAGAAAAACGGGTTAAAAATTCGTTTTTTTAAAAAAAAAATTATCAATTGCAGGAAGAACGTTGTGAAACGACCATCGGCAACGTCCCCGAATCCGGCATGTTTTCTTCACTCGATCTCCAAAACACTGGGTGAGTCCAATACAGTCTTGTGTTTTCTATTTTTCTTGTTCATCAACATAGAGTTGCCTGTTTGTTACAACATGCTAGTCTTCCGTTCGGATGGAAAAAGCCGTAGTAAATCTGCATAAAAATCACCCCTATCGTAAAACTCGAAAACACACCAACAAGGGAGGGTAGATGGTACCATGATTTTGGGTTGGCGTGCGAATACCACATTCCCATCATGAAACTGTTTTCCAGCAGCACTACGGCGTAGTAGAATGAATATTTCTTTCTCGTCGGTTCGTCTTTGACATTGAGGTAGCAGGTGACGTTGATGGCTGCCATCACCAGGTTGTAGAGTTGCTCTTGCCAGGCACTGATGTTGCCGTACTCGTCGGCGCAGAATTCGGTGTCTTGGCAGGTGATCCAAAACATCATGAGACTCCAATGAGCCACGATGACGAGGAACACCCACGCCTTGAACGTGCTGGCAAAAAGCGAGAAACTCAGCAGCCGAGCGGTCAAGGTTCCGAAACGCCACAGAAATTGGAGAACGCTTCCGAACTGACTCAAGTTCTTTTTGTTAGGCATGGCAAAACGAAGCGCCTTTTGGTAGTGGCTAAGGGCCCACGAAGTGCAGTACAGCGATATGATGATGGTTGACAACTGTATCATTGCTTTTAACCAGAAAATACATGGCGTTAATGTCGACTTGATTTTTTTTTTGTTTGAAAACATTCGTTTTTGCAAAGTTACTTACACGTCTGCTTGTTATAATCGGCGGGTGACCTGACCGCTAGGATGTAAATTTGTAATCCGAGTTGAGGCACGTCGCCCAAGAAACTCTGCAACAGCTCCAACATCCTGATGTCGCGATCCTCGTGCACAAACATGGAGTACGGATTGGCGAACTTGTAGGATTTGAGCATTTTGTGCGTCTGGCTGGCCGCTATTGCTAGTTTTCCATAACGAATGAAGTCAAAATATCTATGAATGACAAGGAGATTAAATATACAGGTTAATCTAATATTGCTGATTTAAATGAAGTATACACGCTTTGTTTTCCTGTGATGTCTTAAACCTACTTGGTGAAATGCTTGGCAAATTACAGGGTGTACACAATGAAATCTACACATTTTAATCACATACAGTTTGTAGGAAAATACACATATATGATTAAATATGGAGATAGTAGTAAACAAACTGGAATTAGGATAGTCTAACTGATGCCATGTGTTGTACAACGTTCCCCCAGGTCGAAAAATTGTGAGAAACATTTGGAATTTTCAAATTGGAGTTAGAATGGCTCATAGTAAGATGTTTTCACAGTTTGCAATTTTTTGAACAAAATTGAACGAGCAAAAAAAAAAAACATGTGTTTCTCATGCACTCGTTCGCCAACAATCGGTCGTGCTTGCAAGTCGCTCAGTGGCCATTTTCGAAAATTAGTTGACTACAGCGCCACTGTGGCTCTGACATGCGAAACAAAATCCGCACATAAACTTGATGAGTTTTCGATTCCTGGTGCCACCAAGAATCACGTTGGTATAACATAACCCAATAAGAAAAAAAAAGTAACGATGTTTCCAAATGTTTAGATCCCCCTGTATATGTAAGATGTTCGAGTTGATACTTGTTTACAATTTTATTAAGAAAGTTTTTTGGTTTTTTTTTTGATAAAGAACAGTTTGTTGAATCACCTGAACTATAATTCCCATGTGCGATTTTAATTTCTTTGTATTTTTATCTTTCGCAGTATCAGGGTTATTGATAGGTGTTAGTTCTTATCTTTCGAACTGTGCTGATATTAGATTGTCGTATATCATTATTTTTGTGAAAAAGGTTAGGAACTAATAAATTAAATGAAATAACTGTTTCTCTCATGAAATTTGGTGAAAATTTCATGTATACGATACATAGTAATATGTTATTCGGGCAACCACTAATTGTTGTGAATTTGTCTGAATAAACACCGAACACAAATCAGGGAAAATGTTGTTTTTCAAATGGTTTTCAAGTTTGGTTAAATTATGCCACGTCCAAAAAAAAAGTTGAGAGGTGACAATTTCAGAACTAATTGGTTTGTTAAATAATTTCTGGATTGCAAAGTGACAGATAACTAGACTTCCATTGTGGTGATAGCAATCTTAAATTATTATCGTTAATCTTAAGTTTCTATAGTTTTGCATGTAATCTGACATGTAGACTGGTTGTTTTTTTTTTGTGCATGAAGGTATTCAGTTATCTTTGAGTGACGATAGATAAACCATGTGCTATTGATGGGTGGTTTTTATTTGCTGTTTATTTTATTTTTTTTTCATAAATAATAAACGTTTGTTTGATAATTAATTTATAATAAACATTAATTGTAATTCTATTCAATGATGGCATAACTGTTCAGTAGCGATGTACAAAAAAACACATTGCAATCATTTTATAAATGGATCGGAAAAAACTTGACTCACCTCAGCCATGGTCCCAGTAGGAGCATGTGACACACGATTCTCTTGGCCCAGTCCGTCTTGGTGGCGATTATTTTCTTCTCCAGCCAGATGCGTCGTTTCAAGTAAACAAAGTCGTCGTGCACATACCAAACGATGCTGAAGACGTTGGTGACGAGTCGCGATAGCAGAAGAAACACTAGAGTCAGAACAAACCACTCGCGGTTGCCTTCGATGAAAAGCCTTCGGACGGTCGCGATTCCCATTCCGAAATTGAACAGAAAACTGAGCGTAGAGAAATGAGTGCTCCATTTCGTCCATGGGCCGAACGTAGGGAACTCGGGTTCCTTGGTCAACTCGTCGGGAGAACACGACAGGTCGCCCGGCGGAGATTCGCGAGCGCTGTCTGTAATTTCATCTTCAACGACGATCATCACCTCGGAAAAATGATGTCAACGTTATTTTGCATTCGGCAACACATGCACGGAATGTCATTTGCAGCGATGTTAGCTGTCATGACACAAATGGTGTATTTCGAATTTGGTGACCTTCGGTTTCGACACAATCTCGTCAATTACACGGCTACCGTGTAATAAGAGTTATTATCTCATCGCTGATTGTTGTTGATACGAGAATCATAGTTTGTCAAGCACCAAAAAATTGCGATGATTGTACAAATTTCACTGATTCTAATGCCGAAAATAGTCGATTTTAAATTTCGTATTTATTTATTTTTGTGCCGACGAGAAAGTTGATTTATTTTGAAGTTACCTGTCTATGCTAGTGCTGCTAATTACGCTACGTTGATGATGATGATGATGATGATGATGGACGAAACTGAATTGTAAATGTTGAATTGTTAATGCGGAAAAAATTATCTAAATGGATTGTTTTCACATGTTTTTTTTTTATATGAATTTATATAATATATTTTTTTTTCGTGATTTTGTATCAATTATGGAAATAATTAATCGTTTTTCTTGGTTACAGAGTTGCAACTGCTGAAGCGGTGATTGATCTATGGGAATCCTTGGGATTTTCTAATGGTCATCAAATGCTTAAAGTACGTATTTCATATGGAATACTTTTTAATAATTTGTGTAATAGGATTTAAAACTTTTCATACGCTTTTATATTAGTTTCGCTTGTGAGTGAGTTGGTGAGCGAGCTAGAAATTGAACATATACTGGCATCTACAGACGTATAATGATAATATACTGTATAAGTCCGATGGACCAAAAATCGCATAAATTGAATCGAAAATAAGATTTTTCAGAACTCGCCTAAATCGAATGTCGAGTTACTCGGAAGATCGCGTTGATCGAAAATTCGCATAAATCGAAACTTGCAGAATTGAAAATAGAATTGCTCAAAACTTGCAAAAAAAATCGTATATCGAATAACTCGGATTGCATAAATCTAAATTCGCATAAAGCGAAACTATATGTATAAAGGCGTATTTTAATGTGACTCAACTGCATACGTGTTGAGTTAATTTTTTATTTTGACAATTTAATTTTTCATATTACTTTTTTTTCTTTCTTTCAGGATATGGGAATGGGAAATTGTACAAGCATTCGTTTACAAGATTTATCAACAATCTTGGAAGACACGTTAGTGTCCTGCGATGATCCTCAATTAAGGCAAATGGCTTTGGCCACCATGAACTGGGAATTGCGTCATTTGAGGTATGTATTCTTACACCCCAGTTTCATAAAGGCATGCGTTGTCTTATTTTTTCACGCTCAATTTCATGAGAAAAATTTTGTTCGTGAAAATGTTCCATTTTTTTTCCAAAAAATAAAAATTTGTTGGGTTTTCATACATAGATGCAAGGTTGTTTCTGAAAGTTCTAGTCAACTTGGAACTACAGATGTAGGCATCAAAACAAAGCAAAAAGTCCGTTTAAAACTTGGTTTCAGAAAATGCTCACTTATTTAAATCCCTACAGCGATCGAAACAGCTGAGTCTTCAAACAGGAAGCATTCCCAGACCCATGTTTATATCGATTTTTTGCATTGTTTTCATAGTAACTGTGGTTAAAATTTGACTAGAGACCTTTTAAGAAACACCCTGTATATGTTTATGATACACTTCTTAATTTGGAGTTTGCTTGGTTCTGTTTATATTATACGCTTCGCTTGTGAGTTTGTTAGTCCATTATTAGTCTTGAGTTTGTGAGTGAGCTGGGGATTGACCGTATACTGCCATCTAGAGGTGTTTATGATTATATACTGCACAGTCCAATGTGCCAAAAAATTGCATAAAGTGAGAACCGCATAAGTCTAATGTAACAAAATTGCACAAATATCCGGATCGTAAATTACAGAACTCGAAAATGGGATTTCTCGAAACTCGCCTGAATCGAATGTCGCGTCAAAGATCACATTAATCTAAATTTGCATAAATCGAAACTACGTATAAAGCTTATTCTTGAAAAACCATTTTCATTGTACTCGTTAATAATATATATTTTGAATTTATAACTGTGTAGTATTTCTTTACAGGAATTGCTTGGATCAGTTGAAGACTGAACGAGACAAATTGAAAACTGACATCACGGATGCTAACAGCAGGGCTGTTCTGCTCGCTCAAGAAGTGGACGACCAGAACGCGAAATTGGAAAAATCAACTGCGACGAAAGTGATGTGAGTTTGTCACGATTGAAATTATAAAAATTGTAGTAAAACTGCTTTGTGACATTTTTTATTTTGGGTTTGCCATTCAGTATGGTAGAGAAAAAGTATAAAGAACAGATTCAAACGTTGGTCGAAGAACACAGTGCCGAACGAGAACAGCTGAGTTCGCAGATACTGAAACTGAGGCAGACGTTGGACTCGGAAGAAAAGCACCGGCGTCAAGATGACAACCAACTTCGAGAGAAACTGGAACAAGAGCAAAAGGTATTTAAAAAATTAAAGAATAGGCCTTAAATTATTGAGATTGGTGTACGTTTATAAATTTTGTGAAAATGAATCAATTGTATTGTGTCGTTCTAGGAGAACGCTCGTTTGGATTGCGAAATCCGAGAATTGACGGAGAAGCTAGACGAGATGGACAAGTTGAATCAGCGGCATCAGAAAGATCTCGAATCGCTTAATTGTGTACGCCAAAAAGTATGGAAACGTTTATTCAAAAATTTTAATTTTACTTTTAAATTAAGTTAATAAAAATTTGTAATCTTTAAAATATTATAAAGATTACAAATTTTCATTAATATATTTGTTTATTAATAAATTTTTATATATAGTTTACGAATAAGTTTATAAAATTGTTTATAATATTTTATCAAGAAAGTTACAATTTTGATTTTTAGTAATATTAACTAAAAAAATTATTAATTTCTTATTTTGCTTTAATGTATTTATTTGTTTGTTGTAAAAATTCACTTAAATTTACTTATTCATTTTGATATCTAAATGTTTTGCACTTAAACTTTTGTGCTTTGCAGCTAGACGAACTGGAGTCGGGCGGACTCATTCACGAAAGCAAATACAAGACCCTCTTGTCCGACATTGAGAAACTGAAATTGGATAACCAGAAGTTGACGGACTGTAACGATGAACTCACTTTGAAAGTGGAGTCGCTGCAACAACAACTGGCTGCTCGGCCGCCGGCGAGACAAACGCCGTCGCATAAACGAAACGGTTCGTGGCTGGGCGAATACGTCCAGAACACGTCCGCGAAAAGAAGAGGCAACGGATTGAGCTTGATGCCCAGTGGTAAATTCAATTTCTATATTTTTTTAAATAGGCTTTGTCTTAGTTTCACTGGAAAGTGAGTTGAAACATGTGGCAAATTCCAATTTCAAAATATGTTTTGATATTAGTTTTTCAGTTGTTGAGTGGGAGGGCGACATCTGGTGGCTACCTATAAAGCTTATGCTTAAAAATCCGTATTTAATGCACTTGTATCTTTGCTAGATACTTATGGGTTAGCTGCCCATCTCATTTGAGATGACCATTATTACTTGACATGTTGCTAATTGCTTTTTATCTTTACCTAACCTAAACTGGAGATAGTGGTATAAATCCCGGTCTAGGTTAGTTTAAAAAAAAATGAGAACAACGAGGTGGGTAGTTAACCCATAAGTACCCTTTGTTGTTATAAAGAATGATTCGTTATTAAGATGAAAACGAACGTTTATTTTGTACAATTTTTATTGCAGACGATTCGGTGGATAATTCACAAAAGATGCCGAAAATTCGGTCCAGATCTCCCGAAGTATCGGACGAATACGCCACCGACATGGGTGAGTGTTCTAAAATTTTTCAATAACTTTGTTGGGATGTTGGGATTCATTCATCTGCTTTCGTTATTAAACCATCGAATAGTTTTAATCATTACTGGATTGCGAATTACGCTTCTAAGCAAGTAACACTCGGTAATTAAACGTGGCTTTCTTCAAAAAAACAAAACAAAATTGCGGTGGTGATAAAACGCTTGAAGTGTTGGTGCTTTTTTCCACTTCTTACGGTCTTTCTGGTGAATGCATGTTTCTCGGTTTAATATTTTCTGAATTTTGGTTTGGTTGGTATTTCATTTATTCCTTTAATTTGGTTGTATGCTTCTTTTGTGTTTTTTCGTATCACTTGAAGCTTTGCTGCTGTTGTCATTGGTGGTAACATTAGATTTTGCTGGTATATATTTTTTTCTTACATTCTCTTTGCTTTATATAACTTATGCATGGGTTTCAAGATTGAGATGGAATCGTAGTTTTGACAAAATTATGTTGACTTCATTGCAACGAGGCTGATTAATATTACATAGTGTTTTATAAATTACATTTCCCATTTCGTTTATAACGACACGAAAAGTAAAAATAAGTAGAAATGAAACAGTTTTCCATGTCATGTTTGCCTTTCGTGAAAGTGCGTTTTTACATGTAGATGGCGTACCTGCTGTAGACATTTTACAACGTATTGAGGGTTTTTTGTTTGTTTTTTTCAATCGTTGTCATTAATAATAAGAATAGCCCATTTTTCCAAGGAGTCATTAATTTCATTAATAATAAGAATAGCCCAGTCTGTGTCGTCTCGTGGACACTTCAATCCCACCCTTCGCCCGGAATCCTCAAGTCAACTGTGGTTGAGGTGTAGCAGCATCCTGTCACTAGACGGGGTTGGTTGGTTGTCAACGTCAAAATGTAATGTCACTCTTTTCATGCTATTGCATGGGCTAATTTCTAGTATTTTTTTAAATAATTGCACGTTTCTACACAAAAACACCTACATGTACAAAGTGGGAAAAGTACTTTTCACACATGGTGAACATAGTGTGGAAAACAGTTTCATTCCACCTGGAAAGGTGAATTTCTAGACACCCTGTAAGATTCCATCTGGAACGTTGATAATCTTGAACGTTGCTCGAGTACGGTGCAGGTTTAACTCGCTAACTAAAAGTTGTTTTTGTTAACCGGGCGGTGTGAATGCTAACGAAGCTTTTGCGCTTTACCCTTCTTTTGAGTCGTAGAGGTGGTTAAATGTTTAGATCGATAGAATTGAATTCTTTTGTATGTCGCCTGTGTTTTTAGTAGCATTTGACTGTTATTTCCGAGCCTGAACTTCTTTTCCTGGCTTGCAGTGCATATGGATGAATCTTTTGATGTCCCGTGAAGATAGAAATCTGAAATTAGAAATTGTTCGGAAGAACGGAGAAATCGTGTTCAATTTTTTTTTTTGTTTTTGGTCTTTCGATTTTTTCGTTTCGTTTGCTGGAGATTACGTCTTCGAACGTTAATGTGTCGGACTTTTGCATGCTTTGTCACTCTTATCTGACGACGACCATTTTTTCAGAATGTATTTTTTGTTTATCATTCTATGTACGAGACTGATCTTCATGTGTAAGAATGTATAGCTTTTATTTAGATATATTTAACCTCTTATGCACTTTTCTCTTCATACGTACGTGCATAGTTGCATGGTTTCAAAGAATGTTGGTCGTTTTACTCGTCGATGTTGACAATTTAATCTGACTTTTAAGTTCATCGCTAGAGGTGGGTTTTATTTGTCTCAGGTTAACTATTTTCAGTGTAATGATGAATGGCGTGAATGAATTCCAAAAAACATTTCAACGGTAATTTTTTTTTTATGGATTATAATTACGTTGTAGCGTGAGTACTTGGGTTGAAACAAATCCGTGTATGCATTTGATGAAAAATGTGAATTTCTCAACCAAAACAAAGTGTTAAATGTTAGGATGATGCGTATCATGAATTGGTAAACGGAAATACGTTTCGTTCATATTGTATATTATATATATAGTTAGTTACACACCACACGTTAACGTGTGTTATATTTATGTATGCACATGGTGATGGATGGTGATCTGAAGTTTTTTATAATTGTGTATTTATTGCTAAGTGTGAAGTACATAGAGTATGTTTATGTATCAAAGTAGGATTTTATATATATATTATATTATATGATATTTTTTTTTTCATTTTAATTTATTTTGCAGATTATTCAATTTTTTTTTGTGTGTTTATCAAAACTAAAGTACCTACAATAATAAGTGCTGTGTTAGTTATTGAACCGAGCTCTTGCATTCACTAAAAAAGATGTTTGCATTCACACACTGAGACTTTCGTTGCGAATCGGTAATGTTAAAAAAAAAATTTGTGTTAAAAATTTAGCTTTTGGGAAAAATATTTGCTTGAATCTGTACAAATGTTTTTATGTACGTATTGTTGTAGAATAACATAAGATACAAGATTATTATGTACTATAGCTTGTTATAATGAATGAATAGAATTGCACATTGGATACTACCCTTATTATTTTCATTTTGCACCATTAGATATATGTATGTTTATTAATGAACATACGTTTATTTTCATTTTTTGTTGTACAGGTAATAAATTTTTTGTCATACAATTTACGCAAGGGTTCTTGTTTCGCACTTGATATGCGTGACATGAGATGTTTTTATTGCAGGTATTAGTTTCACTGGCAAGAAATGTCGAAGTCTTCAGTCAAAACATAGGGTGCCATCTGGTGACACTCATTTCAAAATATGTATTTATATTAGTTTCAGTTGTGAGCGATAGGGCAACATCTGGTGACAATATATAAAAAGCTTATGCTTGAAAATTCCTTTTTTTTTTCAGTGTACTTGTTCACATTGTGCGTTATAATTTTGAATCAGTAAACGATTTGAATTTATTTTCATAGATGATTACGATCCGTACGAAGATGACAGCCCTTATGGCGAAGTGATTCCCGTTTCTCCACAAGTTCTACAACCGGCGGTGTCGAGTGTTTACGAAATGAAGCAAGTTTTCCAATTCCTGAAGAATAAGATCTACAACGAGTTCATGACCGAATGCGAGGACGACATGTTGCTCAGCGTTAAGAATCTGGAGAACCGGAACAATTGTTTGCAAGTGCAGCTCGACGAAATCAAAGTGCAACACGAACGCGAGCTGGTGCATTGCAGAGAGGAATTCCAGCGGACGTTCGAACTCGAAGTTGGCAAGTGGAGGAAGAAATGGCTGGATTTACAGTCGGAGGTGGAAGTTCAGCTTGGTAAGAATTCGAACGTGAACGAATGCGTCCAAACTGAGAACTTCGCCGACGTCGATTTCGAAGCGGACGACGAAGTTGGGTTGAAACAACATCTCAGGATCGCATTAGACCAGTTGCAACGTACGCTGATGCGGGAAGAAAAGGTTGCTCGTTTTTACGAGAGTGTCTGGGAGGAACGTAAGAAGAACAACTTGCGGCTTTCCGACATGCAAAGCGGCGGACTGGAGAGCGGGGATAGCTTCCAAACGGCCAACATATATAACGTCAGTATATCGAACGAGGAAAACGAATGGTTCCAGCAGCAGAGAGAGTTACTGAAAGACTGTCTCGCCGAACAAAGTCACTCGAAAAAGGTCGCCGCGCTATTGTGGGAATTGGACAGGCTGCAGAAATCGCACGAAGCGACGAATCTGCAGCTCAACGAGACGAACGAGAAGTGCGTGCTTCAAAAAGAGCAGTTGCTCAGTTCGGAATATGCGTCGAACGACGAGATCAGGATGTTGAGGAAAATCGGTGCCGACTTGACATCGAGGTGTTCCTCTTTGGAACAAGAACTTGATCGTTATAAATCCTCACAAACCAAAGAAACTGTCAACGACGACGACAACATGGAGGGGGGTTTGGAATCGGTGCACGAAAAGCATCTCCAAGTTGTCCAAGAACTGGAAATGTTTTGGAAAGAGAAGTTGACGAGAGAGCGAGAGAAGCACAATATGGAATCAATCTGGTTACGGAACAGGGTCGTGAGCTTGGAGACGAGGTTGAACGAAGTCGAAGAGAATAAGGAACACGCGATAGTCAACGCACAAAATGGCGCCGGTAGTGAATCCGCTCAGCAGGTGGCGCCGATGGTGGTCGTCGTGTCCGAGACTCACCATCACGATTCGTCGATTCAAAGCTGTTCAACGAACGAGAGTTATTACAGTACAGCTGTTCAGACTGTAGATTCTGAAGCGTTGGTCACGAACCAGCTAATCGTGGATAAACTATCGTGCTTGGAAGAGAAATATAAAACGCTCGAAGAGCAGGCTAAGCTGCAAATGAAAAACGCCAACAAGAAGTTGAAATGTGAGTTGAACAGATTTTTTTATACTCTTTTATAATAGCTTCACTTGAGAGTGAGTGAGTGAGTGAGTTGTGAGTTTTTACATACAAAAACAAGACGACTCGATGAATTTTGTTTGATGAATGAGGATGAGGTATATACGGATTTGTCTATCGAGTGACACTGGCGTCAATGAAAAACAAATGTGGCGGACGCTACGTGCCATATGTCCATTATTCTTTAGACCCTCCTACAGGCTAAAATGGCTCTATGGTATTTTTTTTTTAATGTGGCGCCCATGGATCCGTCTTAGTCTTACGCGTGTCACTGCTTATATGCTGTTAATTAAAAACCAATAAGGCGAACGCTATATGCCAGTATATGAAGAGTATGCTTAAAAAGCAGTTTCAATGTACTTATTTAGTCTTTTATGGAAATCACATATCTTACAAGGGTTTGCATTTATAATTACGCTTCACTGGTGAGCGAGTTGAGACATAGGCGACATCTGGTGACAAGTGCCGATGTCTGTTAGATTAATGATCTTCTTTATCTATACAAAAGGGAAAGTTTGTCTATCTGTCCGTTTGTTCGCTATGCACTCTTGGCCCCTTTGACCGATCAGGACCAAATTTTGCACAGTTACTCTTTAGGACCCAATCGACTTAACGAAAGGGTTTTCAGATTTCATCATGTGACCGAGTTTGTTTATTTTTTTCGTTTGCAGTGGTTAAAGAACAACACCAGGAGGAGATGCAGCAGCTGAAATCGAGGTTAACGAATACTCAGTCTGTGATCAAACAGCAAACCGAAGAGTATGACCACAGAGTACGTAATCAATTTCTCGTCTTTATTTGGGACATTTATATTTTAGGCTGAAATTCGATTTTCTTTTTCTAAACTAAAAAAAATTATTTTCTTGAAATTTTCTAAATTTTTTTCTTCATATATTTTATGTTTTTTTTTTTGGTTTGTTTTGTTTGTAAGTTCTTTTGTTTTTTTCATCAATTTTTCTTTTTCCATCTCAGCAATCTCATTATTATTGGTATGTGTGGACATGAATGAAATAGCGGAATGTTTGACATTGTATAAATATCTTTGCTGCATTATTTATCGGAGGTACAAAAAAAGCAAGTATATTGTGTGTCTGTGTGTGTGAGGCAGTAGTTTATTTAAGATTTATTTTTTTGATATTTAACCTTTAGTAATAATTTTTTGACCATTAGAATCATAAATATACAAGTCCATGAGTTAACGTTTTGTGAAAAATTTTATAATTTGTGGGTTGCGAATACAAGTAGAACGTCGATTCATCATTATAAGATAATGATTTTTTTGTTTTTGTATTGTACCTAGTTGATTATTATAATTGAGGAGAAAAACTGCGTAATTCCACTCGAGTCGTTCTATCTTAAAATGCTTATGTTGAATTTTTTTTCTATAAATAAACAGATGACACAAATAGTGTTGTTTTAATTTAAATTTGAAGGTGCCAGAAGTTTTTGCTCTTACTTTTCTCAAAAACTACATTTTGTGAGATGTCGTCATTCCACCCAACTCCTCAATTTATATAAGATGCATCTTGTGTAAGATGCGTCTTATATTCACAAAAATACGGTAGTATGTAATGAAATATGTATACTCGTGAACCTAGAGAATGATTTTTTATCGGCGTGTTTGTTGACAAACTTGTAATGTCTAATTTATGCGAACAAATCGGTTTTTTTATAAACACCTAGTTCCTCAATTAGTTTGGATAATCGACGTTCCACTGTATTGGAACTTGACGTAAAGTGACATCTAACATACATAATACTGACGAATCGAACGCTCGTTGCACCATCTTCTATGGGCTTCATTTTTGTATGTTTTTTTTGGAAGCTTTTGTTTTTAAAGTTTTTTGAATCATGTTATCTTGAAAACGCGTCAATCGAGATCGCATACATTAAAGGGATAATGCGGAATTAGTTTTGTGGCGACTCGTGACCAACGTTAGAATTTTAACCACAGTTCTAATTAAATTGTTTGCCTTGCAGTTGGAAAAAGCCGACGAGCTCGTGCAAAAGTTGTACTTGGAAAATTCGCAGTTGGTGAAGGCGTTGGGAGTGACCGAAGAACGTCAGAAGAAAGCCGAACAGCTCAACATGCATCTTCACGATCGGTGTAACGCTCTAACCCAACTTGTGAGCGACATTTACAAAATTGCGTAATAGTGGTGTGCGAATGCTACGATTGTATTTTGTTTTTTTTAACATTTGGCTCGACTCATAAACATATCTGTGAAACATTGTAAAAACTAATGTTGATTTTTAGTCACTTTTCCTCCTCGATTCTGTTTTTGTTGCCTGCATGCGAAAGGGGGGAGGGGATATTTTTTGCGTATGAAAGAAATTTTGTTTGATGTGCAAATATTTTGTAAATGATTCAAGTAAGCCATTTCTGTGTTGAACGTAATTTTTAATTTTGTCGATTATTTTTATTATTATTATATTTTTATATATATATTTGGATATTATTTTTCACTCGTTATTGTTTGCATCAGCGTTGTTCATTTTCAGCAATTTCGCAACATTGTTCTCACGATAATCGCAATAGTAGCGATAACGAAAGACAAAACGAGCTGTAGTATTTTGGTAACAAATGTGAATTTTTTTAAGCTTATTGTGAAATAATGCGACATTTTGAAGCGTCGATTTCAAAGTATTATTAGCGGTGCCGAATTAAAAAGTGTCGTGATTTTCCAATGCCTTACTATTGAACGAAAAACAGATTTTGCATAAAATTTATGCTTGACAAGTGTTGTTAATAACCTAAAATCAAAAGACAGTTAAACTTTTTATTATATTATTATCATTGCTCTGTGATATTTGTGGAGCCTAATATTGAGAAATACAAACATCTTCTGGGACAATTTTTCGCATCGTTGTTCCGTGCCTTGCTTGTAAACTAAATTCCAGTTGCTAAAAGTTCATTTTATTATTATTAGTTTTTATGTGTGTTGAGGAAAAAATGGTTTGTTGCCTATTTTTTTGTTATAATAGATTTTGATGTTTGAGCTAAAAATATTTTGAATGTTGCAGTTTCCATTTTGTTTTTAAAAAGTTGGAATGGCCATTCAGTCGCTATTGTAGTCATTCATAATCTTTTCATGTTTTTATTTCTTAGTGGTACTTTATCAAACAGTTGCTCATTTGCGCTAAGATGACATCAGTTTCATTGTATTCAGTTATTTATTGAATTCTGTACAGAGAAAACCGTTTTTTGTTTATAAAATTGTTACAAAATTTCATTTTGTGGATTTTGAGGTTTGTATTTCATTTTATTTCTTATTTATTTTAGCATTGTAGGATGTATGCAGTACGGGTCCCCTCGTAATATGTACATTAGGGCTTCGGTTTACAATGTTCTGCTAAGTTAATTGATAATTATGTTTTAAATTGATAAGACATTGAATTGATAATTAATTATTTAATTAATATTTATTTATTAATTAATTATTTTTTGAATAATTAATATTTAAAAATTTAATCAATAAATATTTAATATTAATATAAATATTTTAATATCTTTTGCTATTAATTGGTAGGCCTATTATTTTTGATAAAACAGTGAATGGGTTTTTTATAGTTGCAAGATTTAAAAACTAAAATAATTAATATTGTAATAAAAGTCTATTCATATAATTTTTATTTCTTTTTAAAATATTTTTTTTCGTCTAAAATGGAGGGACATCTGTGGATGCGAAGGATGACGTCATTTATTGATAATATAAGTGACGTCACGCATGAGTTAGCCATTGCCCATTGATTGATCTCGATCCCATCCCAGACGTCTGTGGTAATCGGCTGATTATTGAAGACCTTTTATTACGACGTTTTTATATCGTTTATTGATAGTTATACATTTCTAGTTCATTTTTATATCAAACAATATATTCCTCGTCGAAAACCGACAAGATAATATTTTTACAAGTTGAGAGTTTTATCGAACTTTGTGAGTAATCGAGTCACATTTACGAGTGCTGTGCCATTTAAAACTTAAAAAAAAAAACCACCCACATGTAGATTTACATTATATATAAGGAGGTTTATTTTTCGTTTTGATTGTATATTATATTTCACTTTCTTTGTGACATTTAATTTGTTTGATTTCTTGTAATAGGATATGGTCTTCAAAAGAATATCAGACTATTTAGCGTACATATATCTTCAGTATGAACTGCTCACTGCCTTGTACATGCTGGAGCCCTGGGAGAAGAAATTGTTCAGTATCCTTTTTATTTGTTGTCATAAAAGTAACAAGTAGGGTAAGGGTAAATAAACATGCAGTTTAGGTTTTCAGATGGTGGCACCAAAGCTATGCTCATTGAGACCGAATCAGATTAATTTCTAAAATAAAAATATGTCATTGGTATAGAGGCCGGGTTAACTTAGATCAGGGCAAGGATCGGCAACTTTTTGGTAATGGCGTGCCGAAGTGATGTTGCAAGTCGCGCAGCGTGCCAAACTGAATCGACCATATTTTCATAGATAACAACCATTCAAACGACTTCATTTTATTTCATATTAACATGTTATCGATTCTTGTTTTTGTGTATTATCTTTTCCTTATTTGAGTCATTTTAACGACACAAGTATAAAATGCGGAATTCCAATTCACTCAGCGTGCCATTGAAGATAGTCCCACGTGCCACTCTTGACACGTATGCCGTAGGTTGCCGACCCCAGGTTTAGAGTAATCAATTATAAATGTGTTCATATGATTTTGTAACGTAAGCCGATCTCTAAACTCGTATACTGAACTTTCGGTGTTGTCATTTGAGGACCTAAAATGCATGTTTATTTATAGTAACTATAAGCTCGTACTGTATACCTACATGGATAGCCCATTTTGGTGATTCACCATAATTACGTTAAGGTTAACTTGTCGATTTATTTGAGAATTTTCACAAAATTCTGTATTTTGAACTGTTTAAATTGTGTCTGCTATTGCTGAATAATATAAGACCACGAACTTTGGATGTTTGCTGGAAAGTGGCTTGCTGTGTTGGATGTGTTGCAAACAATTCAACTAATCAAACATCAACAGTATCAGTTGAAATTATTTCTTTGACATGTGAACTTACTGGAGAGGTTTTCACGCATTTAGCGAGAATGTCAACGAATTGCTTGTGCCTTAAATGATGACGCTATCACGAGTAGGATATTAAATATCGTTGTCTAACTTGCTTATCTTATTCGATATTGTTTAAAATGAAATGGATAAAAATTTTAAACGGATCTATTTTATGTTTCATACCAATTTTTCTTCTTCAGATTTCCGTTCATGTTTTTTTTTTACGTGTGCAAGGCATTTCTATTTTACCGAGTCTTCATAAACTTTTTTAATGCGATTTTCATTTTTACTAGTTTTGGTTTTATGCAGTTTTGAAAATTATGGAATGTGTCCCCAATTTCATATTCATGCACAAAAGTTTAAACTAGGATTCAACCCTTTTTTTTGTGCTGGATCGTAGAGTAACTTATTCCCAACATTGTTGCTAATTTACATGTTTGACGAGTCGCTGCAACTCCCAAGGCCGACGTAAAATACAAGTAAAATTGTTTCTACTGTAGTTTGACTTGCAATTATCTAGCTACATTAAGCCAAGTTTTTGACTATCAATGTCAATGTTTACAGGCAATCAATCGTTGCATTTCTAGAAAACATTTTTGCCGCCGTTATTTTGTTTTATTTATTGTCCATCTGTCCATCGTTGAACAGATGGACAATAATTCGAAATAACACAAAAGAAGCATACCTCAAAAAACCTTAACGAATGTCTCAGATAGCGTGTTGGTGGTGATTATTGCCATGTCCACGTACACGACGTACGTCTTCCTTCCACGATACACAAAGAGCGCACTTGCGTATTTTGGCTACGACTTGGACTGCACATAACCAAGGAATCCATTTTTTTCTTTACATTACTGCAAACATTTCATTATGTTACACGTGTGATATGAATAAGTTGTTTTTTATTTACAAAAAAAAAAATCAAGATCCTATTTTTTGTTCATATTTAAAAAAGAATGACCGATAATGTATATCATGCTTGTAATAATTACCAACCCGCGAGTGACTTGCAACTCGTGCATACATAATTTTTTGAAATCACTTTTATTTTGAATGAAAAATTACAATACTAAAATGAAGAAAAACGTTTCTAATGGTTACATTTCTTCGTCCGACGACGAGTTCTCTTCCAACGCGGTCTGAAACGAAAGCGCCGAATGTCAAAGTCATTTATCGTTAATGTAAAATAAGTACACGGGGGTTCTTTCCATACCTTCGCGTAATTCTCAGCTTCTGTGTGAACATCCAGGGGAACAAATTGAAACATTCCAGCAGTGTCTGTAGAACAAAAACACAAAACGGTCTCGGTTGTCGTTAAGCATGGTTATATTACATCATTGTTCAAATCTAGATTTGGAGCGAAAATTGGCTCGAATTTTTTACCTTTGGAAACCCATCCAAGTTCCAGTTCGAAATTCTTATCTTTCACTTCGTCATGAACGATGTGGACTCTTAATAACAATATTGAGTTAAATTATTAAATGTTCTATTAGTCTTGGCAGGGAAAGGAAGCAGAACTTACATTTTGGCGGCGTCTTTTATTAAGTCTTTGCAGACCATATCTTGCAACTGAAAATTTGAGAAGTTGTTTAACACATCAAACTGTGGGATTACTAGTTTTATTTTTCGCTAAGTAGGCTACCTTGATCTTTTCGATTTCAGTTTTTGCTGCCTGCTTTGCTTTGCCGATGGCACAGCCCAACGTACCCTGAAACAAAATTTTGTATAGTTATACAGTGGAGTCCGGTTATTGTAATCACTTGGGGACTAACAATAACCAGCTGATAACATTAAGCAGTGTTTTAGGACCGATGGATAACATTATCCATGATTCCACTGTATTATCAAGCATTTTGTCATATATAACAACTGAAAAGCCAGTTTGCTGTGATTCTTTACATAGTGTAATAATACAATACCCAAGAAACTCCTGAGGGATCGATCATGTACGTTTGAGGACCGTCCGTTTTGTCCCACGAAGCTAGCAACACGCTGCATCCGAAGGGTCGTACAGCACTGTACAAGGTGTAGGCGTGAATGTACATCGCCACGCGGTCGGTTAAAAACTGAAAATAAACAGGTTTCAAAATTCAAACATCTTAAGAAAATGTTACATCTAAAGGTAAAAGAAAATTAAGTACTTTATCTCTCTATTGTTGCTACTTGCTTGTACGTGGTTATGGATTTATTTTGCAGGTTAGGTCAGGAAAAAAAAACAACTAACAAATCAAGCATTTAATACGTTTTTTTTTCTACTAACCTAAATTGAAAAATAAACCCATGACCAAGTACAAGCCATTAGCAACACAAGAGAGGTCTTAAATCGAAAAGTACCAAAAAATAATGCTATTCACCTTCAGTGGAATTGGGAGACCAAAATCTGAACGGAAATTTGCAGCTTCTCGTTTTGCAACATCTACTATTTGCCGAGCATCGGCAAGGATTCCTGCAACTGCCTGCAAAGTGACGCAATTCAGTTAGTTTCCAATTAAGTTAGTTTGTTTTGAAAATTAAAAGTTGGTCTTATGATTACATCGAGCTGCAAAAGTGACGTAATGTAAAAGTAATTCTTGCAATACAGTGGAATCTGGTTATTATAATTGTGGATATTATCATTATCAGTCGGTCCCAAGACGCTGTTTTAACGTTTCATTGTTTGGTGTTATCAGCTGGCTGTTTCAAACAAAAAGCACGTCCCAAAACGAGCACAATAACCGGATTCCACCACAACTTTCACTTATGTGCAGAACTGTTCTTACGTAGCATAGCTCTACGAAACCTACGTATACTGCAAATCTGTTATCTTTGGCTTTACAGTACATTTCGACTTTTGCAGCTAGTGTTCAGAAAAATTACGATGACTTCAACAATCTATTTTTACCATGCCAATGTGCCGGTCAATGTTGAATATCCTCTTGTTGGCTCCGTATTCGAACAGTTTGGACGTAACGAGCTTCTCGACCGCAAACACAACGCCGTCTTTGCATCTCATTCCAACGACGGTGCTGTCAACGTGACAAATACACCATTAATGAGAACTATAGCATAGCTTAATAATTTGGTGTTTAAATTATATACCGAATACTTGCCCACTATTTTCTACAGCCTTCTGAGCATATTCCACTTGAAATACCCTTCCATCCGGAGAGAATTGAGACGCTGAGAGGTCGTACTGTTTAGAATGAAAAATTTTAATTGTTAATAAAAGTGGTGTCTTGGTTTTTGAGTTTAGTTAATTCATATTCTGAGTTTAGATTATTATCAATTTTATAAATTTTTTACTTACCCCAGTGCCAATAGAACTCATGATGAATTTTGAACTCTTTCCTCGTTAATTAGTTGTAAAGTTTTGGATAATTAAAGAGAATTCTGAGTCCCCTTAGTCACACTATAGACACAAAACAACTTCAACTCTGCTTACTCATGTACGGACTCCGTACATGGCACACTATAATTTATTTTTAACTTATTTAATAAGTTTTAAACTATCAATATTTTTTAAAAAAAACGTAGTCGATTTATGTTTACTTTTGTACAATTATTTAAAATTTTTTATTTTAATATTAATTATTGTTCTTCCGAATTATTTCGGTTTTTCTATTTTCCATCGGTTAAATGTTTTGTTTTACACGGGGAAGAAGGAGCAATCGATTCATTTCATTGGTCCATTGCTGTTTAACTCCACCTATAACCTTTGACGTCATGAAATTCACCCACGTGAAAACGCAGCCTCAAATTATCACGAAAATTATCTTAGGAAATTGAGCAATTACACTTTTATTGACGTTGAAAGTATACATTATTCAATTTAAAAAAAAATAAAATAAATTATAGTTGTTTTAAAATCCCAAAATATGATTTATCGATTCGACCACAGCCTTTTGGATGGACAAAATGGAGTCTGGGGAGGAGACTTCTCAACGTCGAAGTCCCTAGAAAAAGACACTACTTCATGGTTCCGCAAGCCGTAAAAACTCGACTTATTTAAAATAGTTCAACTTTTGGAAGAACGAAATACCAAAATTCACTCGTCCGAAATAATGCTCGGAGTGAAGATAATACACACAAAGTATTAGAATGAAAGAAATCTTCGTTTTCACATGCAGCATACGTTGGAATTCCATGGAGCAACCACAACATGTAGAAACTATTACAACAACAGCTTCCTTCAATTTGAATTTGGTTGAAACTAAGGTGAGGAGTTTCACATTTTTGGCTCCATCACAAAAACACCGATTTTTATTGATCATAATAATAAACCACATTTGCGTTTTTGTTTTTTTTTAATATATTAATGTTATCATGTGACTCGAAATTGATTTCATATGATGATGGACCCCACCCCCCAATCTTATGCATCACAGTATATGAGTTTTTAAAAATAGTTTGTGACACAGGTTTCATAATATTGATTGACTTCTCATAATATTTTGTTTTATTTAAATAAATGAAAAGTACATGTTGAGTCGCATCTGGTTATGTGATGTATGTACAGTACATCTGTGAATCAATGAATATACATCTTAATTATTTTTAATATTCAAGAGGTGGCCAGATGTACACTATATGCCATTACTCGTTTATTTAGTACTAAATATAATTAGATGAAATTAATTTCAATATACATGTTTGTTATACACTATAGGCATACAGTATGCTACTAATAAATCAATCAATAGACGTACACTACTACATTATTATAGCTACATGTTTCTCTATAAAATCACATTGAGTGCTACGCTATGCAGTGTTGCCACCTGTTCTGTTTTCACCTGGGGTGTCATGGGTGTCCTCCGGACGAAGCCAAAAAATGTGTCGGTTGCCCAGGGAGGGATGTCACCAACCCGGTTTGTAAGCAATGAAAATAACACAACCAGTTGATATTTTCCTGTTTTACTTTTATTTGTATCAGTCCCTTTGGATTGTAATCAAGTTGAATAAATAAAGACGACAACATGCAATATTGTAAGTTTATGATTTGATTTGTCGAAAAAACAGGAACACCGACTATTTTATGAGTCATATTGATTATTATCATTGATATATCAAAACAATATTTTGTTCGGGTGAATTCTTTCGAAAAGGTGGCAAAACTGACAATATGCTTGTTTTTCCAAAAAAATACTAACTGCCATAGTTTTGCAAATATAAGACAACTTTTAGGGGTTTTGAGTAGGTTAAAAAGAGAACATGAGACGAGCTTGATTATAAGACACACACATGATGAGATGCACCCAAGAAATAAGTCACTGAAAAAATTAAACCAAAGCTGTGATCACTCCAATTGTAATGTATTTTGTAATAAAGACACTGGAGGATACTGAAGACCCCCCCCCCCCAAACAACACACGTATTCATATAATCTTGTTATATTTTACCGGTAATATAATTACTGTTTTTTTGGTGTATACCTAACTGTTCATTATAATTTATATAAGACGCAGCTCCTTGTGTAAAATGTTGTATAAGACGCATCCTATATTTTTGTGAAAATATGATATGTTTTAATTTATATTTTATAATTTTATTTTTTTTGTTACATTACATTTTTGTTACAACGAGATTCAACTACATGTACATCATATCGATATCACTATAATAACTAGATTATGTCAGCAAAAAGAATGTATAAACAGCTAGCTGTATTGTATGCTGTAAACATGTTTTGATTATTTTTTGTGTTTTCATATCTAGTACATTACAAGCAAAGGTTCATTGAGTTTATTTTAAATATCTAATAATGACAGAAAAGGAAGCATTTATAGGACGTGCTTTCATCACACTGCCGAGGAAAACAACTACTTGTTTTCTATTGAGGGAAAACTACTTTGAACAGATAACAATTTTTTCAGTGAAAACAGGTGTTTTGTATAAACATGTCTGTCAAACGTACCACTATAATATCAAATCTCGGAAATCTGATATTACAGACCATCAACACATAAAATATGTGCAGTGGAATTTGGTTGTATGACGATCACTTGGGGACTTGTGCGTTTTGATAACCTTAAACAATGGGTAAAACAACATTGAACAGTGATCGGATTATGATAACATTATTCGTGATTATAATAATTGGATTCCGCGGTATGAATTCCACTTGAACATTGCTCGTGACGTAGGATCGGTCGTTGAGTAGAGTACTTTAAGAAATCTGTTTTGGGCATTAATTTTATTTTATTTTATTTTAATGATTTGCTTTAATTGAATATTGATTGAAGTCCTCCATTGATTTCTGGCTTTGCAAAAAAAAATAAATATAGTCAATGGGGACTTTGAGCTACGAAAAGATAGACATACAAAATGTAGCTAAAAAAAAAAGTGTTGAAGTCATTCGTTAGTTGTAGGAGATGATTACAATAGTGACAAAATGTCATTACTGGAATGAAAAATCACAAGGTTTCTGTATCTGCTATTAGCCATCATAGTCACCTGATAACTAGAAAGTGATTATCTCCACAGAGTAAAATAATTCCTGGTCATGAAAAGAGTTTCTTGCATACAGCACATGTATGTTGTTTTTTTGTAAACTAATGCGCCTGCTGGTCTAATTAAATTTTTCCCTCATGATTTAATCATCATCATCATTTGCATATGGTACAGTCGAATTAACATATTGTCCTGTAGACATGTTCTGTTTCTGTTTTCACAGTTCTTAAATTTCTGTCTAGGCCAGTTAAATAATTATGTATGTACAATGTAATTGAATGCATTCTTGAAAATTGGTTACAATCAAGAGAGCAACAGGGGAAGGGGGGTTGTTAACTAAGCTAAATCAGTGGGTTAGTTGGAAAAAACCCACCAAACACCAGTTCAGGTTAGTTAAAAATACCATATTTGATTTATCATTATTAGTAACTTTAATTTTTTTTAACTAACCTAAACTGGTGTCTATTAAAAAAAAAAATAATTCAACGTTGTCAGTTTATAATTTATTCATGAATTAATGTTTAATTTTGTCCATTTGTATTTATTTGTTCACACAGGCATGACGTAACTGAACCTGTTGCTTTCATACCCAGTATGTCGAGTTATATTCCTTACGTTTCTTCGAGCCCGCCACCACTGGGAAGTCAAGAATCTCCGGACGACGACGAGAGTTTTGGCAACTTTGCCAGCGCCGATTTCTCCTTTAGCGATGGGACCGAAGACTCGCCCATCAAACACACCGCCTCGACGAAAATCTGCTCGGATTACATTGCACCGGTTACTACTTCGACGACGCAGTCCAGCTTGTCCAATCATGTCGACGGGAATTCTGTTGACGGAATTCGAGGCGACGATGTCATAATGCATAATAATAATTCCACAGCGGCGGACGAGACTCCGTTGCATCTGCCAAAGTTGAGCATTAAAAGAAAACCGATGGGCGGTTTCGATTCCAAAGATAATGATACTGGTACGTAAAAGATTTGTCAACTTGGCTCAAACAACTAGCCGTGGGTTCAATTGTCTTTGTTTTGTTTTTCAACGTAGATGCTGTTCCAAATGTTGATGATCGGCTGCAAACTAGCGTTGAATGTTTGAACGACAAAGAGACTGACTGCTGCGATAATGGTTCATCGTGCACCGACGATTGGGCTGATTTTGCAGCAGCGACACCTGCTGGTCATCATTCTCAAGAAAACGATGTTTCGTCATCTTGGACGAACAATGAGGCAGAAGGAACACTGTCGCTCGAGGATTCACAAATTTTGCACAAGGAAAACAGCCCTCGTGCGACTGATAAACAGGACGGAGTTTTAAATGACGAAGACAATGATGACGATGATTTTACAGATTTTACGGTTTACAATGACACGACATCGATGGAGGAAGCTACGTTTAGGACAGATTTTGAGCTCGACGTTGCTGGGCATACAATGTCGGGCCCTGTGATGGTGAACAGTGAGCTGGTGGCGGACACGTCAACGTTATCCAAAGAACCGTCGTTGAAAAGTGTGGACGGCGGTTCGACGAATGACGATGCTGTGCACCACGATGTGACGACTGCCAATGTCGCCGACGAAAGTGACGATGAATTCACAGACTTTGTCCGTCCTTCAGACGATTGCTCGGTACTAGTCGACGAAGGTGTTTTTCCAGTTGCTGGTTGGTCGTCGTTTACCGTTGCTGGCTCTACGGCAAGCGACGACGCTTTAAAACGCGTCTCGAGGAACGAATCGGACGAAACATTCCAACCGCTGTTCGAAGCTACTTTTGACGACGAATTCAGCAGGTTCGCGTCAGCTCCAGTTTGTTCTGCGCCTCAGGTAATTTTAATAGATTCACAATTTGGCAGTGAAGCTATGAACGTCGTCCACGTTTAAAATAACGAAACGGTACAGGAACAAACAAATTTTGTTACATACTTAAAACATGACACGGGAGTAAATACAGGCAACATGCGGTTACAAGTGTTTGGTTAACAAGCACTCACGTTGTTTGCAATTGCGACACTTGTGAACGGTTGGGACATTTGTTATATAACAAATGTCGCAATTCATGCAAATATCGTGTGTTGTTTTTTGTTTTTGTTTTTCAAAACGTTACCCAGTTTTATTTTGCTTGATATATATGGATCTCCTTAAACCACACTGAACTAAGTCAAAAACTTAAACTTGGAAAAACAATGATTTTACGTATTTTGATTTACGGATTGTCCATAGGGTTGCACGCTGTTCCCATTGGTTCATAGTGCCATGTAGCTCAATCTAGCTGGTCCAGTGGTATAATTCTTAGTCTATGACTAGATCATGTCTCAGTGGCCTCATTTCGTGCATTAACTCAAAAAGTGTAAAAAGTGAGTTCACTGTGGTTTAAGACGATTCCTATGATGAACCCATAGGTAGGTAGGTAGGTACTTGGGGTTTAACGAGGGCACTGACTGGCTTTTACAGCTATGTCATTTGGCCCTCAGACTTCATTTAAATCAGAAATGCAGATATGACGATGAGATGAAGATGATAGACATGGAACAGGGTTTTACGAAGCAGGAGGAAACGGGAGTGCCCCGAGAAAACCTGCCCCCCACGGTGTCAGATTCATAATATACAATTTTAATTTATTGTATTCTTTATAGACTATTCCATATTTAGTACTTGGTTTTAATGCTTTGAAATGTATGCTAACGTTTGCAATACACATTGTAAAAGCTCAGCCGGAACAACGTACATGCCAAACGTAATATGAGTGTACAGGGTGTCCACCATGAAATGCTAACATTTGGAAAGCCCATTCGTATCAAGTTGTACCAACGGGATTCAAAATGTTTACGTGGGAATTTTTTAGTGCATGTCAGAGCCATTGGTGAGCCACATTATCCGCACCACCAAAGACACCCGTGTGGGGTGCACTGAAGTTGTAGTTTGATATGAAACTTGGTTCACTATCATTTCCATATACGTATGTACTTCAAACTGTATAGGATTAAAATATTGACATCTCATGGTGGACACCTTGTATAACAAACAACGTCTTGGAACCGAACTCGTTCATAATAGTTGCCTGTATATGGAAAATCAATTATATGATTGATCTAGTGGTATGGCAATCGTTAATATTGGTTTCTGATTATTGCGATCGGTGGTGGATTTACAGGGGGAGGGGGTTAGGGTTTAATTCCCCCCCCCCTTGAACATGTTTAGTTTATTGACGTGTTCAATGCTGTATTGATGTTTTTGTGAAAAAAACAAAACGGGTAAAGTGTGCATTTCTTGGGGTCTAAACACTCATATGGAGCTTAATTTGCCACGAAAACAGTGTAATTTTTAGACATTTTTGTCTAATAATTTCAGGTGGATAAAATTCACTATCCCCGCTCCCAGAAGTCGGTTATAAATCCGCCACTGATTGCAATGTAGGTTGCATAGTTTATAACGTATGCTTATGTTCTAACGTTGAATTGCCATCATTGCAGGGAACCTCGGATGCCAATAACATAGAATCTATTATTAAAGTCAATTTTGCCGAACATTCCACTTCTGCTTTGGACAAGTGCAGTGTAGATCCATTAGACGTATTAGACAGTTCTTCTGAACGGTAAGTACGCAAAATTGAACCCTTTTTTTGCATTTTACTTGCAATACAATCGGTGCATGTTTTGTAAGACTCGTTTCATCGTATCGTTCAGTTTTCAGGTTAATTTATGGCCCAGTTTATGCGACTTTGAGAAAACGAATGCGTTGACATATCATTGGAGTAATTCGAACTCAAGCAAAAAGTTATTGAAAGCGCTCAACATCGACTCTAGGAATTTAGTGAGTACAAAAAAAAACAAACAAAAACGAAACAAACGAAACATTGCATATTTAGCATTTTCTCCAAATTTTCTTAATTGAATGTTTCACTTTTTGCACTTAACGCACATTAAGAGTTTAATCCATTCATAATTAAGGTTGGTTATAGATTTTCGAATTGAAAAGTTATTTATTACCGACGAGCATTCAAACTTACGTTTCGAAACGATTTAATGATCTTGTTTTGTTTTCGATGCTCGTATTATAAGGAGAAATTAACGGGTTACGTTTATTTTTGGTAGTATCGAATATCACCAACCCTAGTTATCGATTGCTCTGTAAAATGGTTTATTTATTTATTTTATTTTTGGTTTTTATAAGCAGTTCTTTTTTTGTCTTTTTCTTTTGCCGTGTCGTTTATGCATTTAGTTATTTGGTCATAATTGGAATTCCTCCATTCCTATATTTGCTGCTAATCTAAGTTTTAATCCACTTGAACCTATTAAAACCCCCTGGAAACCTGAAGAACGAGGAGGAGACCTACCTGTAACTGAATCATCCAACCAGGTACGTCGTATGATAATATTAAAAGTTTACATACAAATGTGTTGCACAAAGCAAAGCAATATATATTTATATTTATACTTTTGATATAACTGACATGCTATTTTCACTTGCAGATTACGAAGAGCGAAGAAGTTCGAGAAGTTATTCCACCAGCTCAGTTTGATTGGAATAGCAGTGGCTTAACTAATCCATTGGATGGTAGGAGTACACGTTTGGAACGTTTTAAAAAATATTTTTGGTTTTTGTTTTCGTTCGTGTGTAAAACTTGCGATATTTGCGCACAAATGCTTCACTCAAACCTCCTTTATCTGGCATAAACGGGTGTCTATACCCACTAGTTTAGGGTAGTTTGGGGTCTGACACCATGGGGACAGGTTTTCTCGGGGTACTCCCGTTTCCTCTCGCATTGCCCTGTTCCATTACTGTCACCAATGTTGTGCCATTTTTTCATTTAATAAAGTTCATGTGACGGCCAAACGACATCACCTTAAATGGAAGTGTGTGCCAGTCCTTAAACCACAAATACCTACTTTTAATGGTAGTTATCAACAACTCCCCATGTTTCTGTGGTTGTAGAATGGTGATGGCAGCTGCTTAACACACAAGTACAAAAATGTCTAAAAAGTTGCAAAACAAATAGGAGCTAATTGAAGTTAGTGGATTTCCCATCAAGTATTTAATGCAACTATAGTGAGGTGACAACATTGAAAAACTGATTTTTGAGAACTTAAATTATGAAAATTTGAATTTGAGCCAATGAGTTACAGGTAGACAAAACTTACATGAGCCAATGATTACAGTAGACGTACAAATTCAACATGAATTTGTCGAATACCAATACCTGTTTCTTTCTGTTATGACAGTTGTATTTTCAGAATGTTTTCTGTAAATCGGATAAAAAAGGTTGGAGTGTGTGTATTTTTAGTTTGAAATTATGATAGTTTGTTAAAAAAAAATAAAATATTAATGAAATGCATGTTTATCTGTTCTGCTACAAATGAGTTTTGATTAAAATATAGAAGCTGGAAACCGCGAGATCAACGTTTTGTGTCGTGTTGTTATTTTGATGCTATCATGTACAGATTGCAACAAAATTGTCTGTTCTCATTGGAGCGAAGTAACAAATTGGATTTGAAAATTAATAATCAGTTTTGTGAACTTGATGAGAACAACCCTCTTGTTTCTTTCTGTAGGTAGATGCTAGTTTTAGTATTTGGTTTTGTTTTGTTTATAACTGTAGACATGTTTCTGGTAATGTATTATTAATGATTGATTGTATACTGTTTGGTTTTCTTTGTGGCAGAATAGTGAATGTGCTTCTTCACAAGAACTATTGAGAAATACTAGACTTTTATTTTGTGAAAAAAAAATTATGCAGTACAATTTCAAATGTCAATTTGTCGACAAGTGTTTGTGATTTGTGGCTTGTTTTCTACTGGTGCGTGGAAAATTTTATTTCCAATTTAATTCTTGACTGGCAAAATTTACAGGGTGTCCACCGTGAGGTGTACAGCATTTTGGAAAGTCCATTAATAATATGGTTATACGAGTGTGATGCTTGGTGAAGCAGAAACTCTTTTTCTTTTTTTTTTTTTTTGTGGGAATTTTGTAGTGCGCGATAAAGCCACAGTAGCGCTGCAGTCTGGTCATTTTGCAAAATGGTGATTCCAGCACCAGTTGTGTGGTGGTATGCAAAAAGGAATGCAGAACACGTGGAGTGAGTTAGACTGGTGCCTAAACATTATTCGTGCCGCAAACGATGCTCATGCGGAAGTGACATTTTTTTTAATGGAACTCCAATAAAGTTCAGTTTCCATATTTAGTTATGGTGACGTACGTCTTTACTCGTTTGTGGTTAAAACGTTGACTTCTCATGGCGGACACCCTGTATACACATATTTAGTTTTCTTTTGTAGACAAGCACGTACAGTACTAAACTTTAGGGTTCATTTCATACGTTTTTTGGTGTGATGGATTTGGTGTGTGGGTAACACGTTTTTGTCTTATTCCCAGCAGCTAATAATTCTTCCGCTCTTCTCGATCTGGATTATTTCTACACTAACGATTCTACCTGTCCTTCTAAACCCGTTGACTCTGCCATGTGGAGTAAGTTCGGCTGTCGTTTCTACTTTGCTCGCGATACATTTCAACTTTTGAATGTAAACTCTCTGCGTTGGTGTTTAGCTGAACCTCTTTAACACGAACTTTGCTGCCGAACTATGAAAATATGATTTTTTTAACGAAGCTTGCTAATGGTGTTGGTCTACGCAAAATAGTAACATTTTTGTTTAAAAATAAAAATAACATTCGGTGACGCGTTGATTAGATTGTCAAATTGAGGAGTTGGGTGGAATATACGTTGTAACTAAAACATGTTACAGTTTTGAGAAAAGGGGTAAAAACTCTTGGCACTTTTAAATTTAAGATTAAAACAAGTTAGTCTATTTATAGAAGCAAAATGAACAAGTTTTGCTCAAAAATCTGTCAACGGGTCTCAAGTTGCGGGCTGATTTAAAAATGCAACGATGCCATTATTCCAGAAAGTTCGAAAGTGCAAATTAATAAGTAAAAACCCAATGTCTTCATAGTATAGACTGGTCTAAAACGAGTCAATGGATGCATTTTTATGGAATAACGACGCATTTTTCTCACCCCACTCCTCAATGGAATTCGGTGTTTGGTTTAAGGAGGTTCTATTGTAGAGCAGTGATGCACAAACTCTTTGGCTAGTGGTTT